>PVKM010000844.1:0-92124 GCA_004027735.1 Carollia perspicillata | reverse complement strand
CAACCATCTCAAATCTCTTCCCTTTCAAAGGTGATTTTAGTTTTGGGAAAAGCCCGAAGTTGCAGGGCCCCAAATCTGGGCTGTAGTGGGGCTGAGTCACCTGGGTGATTTGATGTTTTGCCAAACTCTGAAGGAACAGGCCTGTTGTCATGATAAAGCCGCCAATCACTCACTGCACTGTCCCCAGGAGCCTTCTGAACCACCTGAACAGTTTCCGCAGAGGAATGTTCAAGCTTAAGGCAAAATTTGATGCGGCCTCGTTGCTCTACTCGCTGTCATTTTGAGTGCGACAAACAGTGCACGTGCCCCCTCAACGGCATCTGCCTCCCCTGACAACGCTACTACCAGTGCAGTGACCCTGTCATCGTTCACACAGGCGGACGCCGGTCCTCTCTCCTTGGCTGCCAGGGCACATCGATGTCGCGCAGCCCGTTCTTGTAGTATTAACAATGGCTGGACAGACCTCGGGTAGCAGAGAGGTTTTGGTGATCGAGGGGGTGAGGGGTAGTTGGAGGTGGAAGAGGGTACGGGGCCATGAATGGTAAAGGAAAAAATACAACACAAATGTTAAAAGAGGAGCTTCGAAAAATGAAACAACCATTCTGAAGTTCAGCTAGATTATCATGTGTTTCAGAGATCAGCCGTATGATTATTAAGTATAATTTTTAGTTTATTTGGGGGCCTACTGTTTTTGTTGAATGACATGTATAGTGAAAGGCAATGAAAACATGGTACACAGAAATGTGCTTAAAGACTAATATATCCACAATAAATCTACTTCTAAAAGTGGGACATACATTTTTACCACATTTAATTAACTGTACTAGACCCTAGCTTTGACCCTGAAGTTTATTACCAGGCTGGGTAATTCCCTTTGTGGTGTGGTCTTCTGCTCCTAGGTCTCTGGCTGTACATTACCTTGTCTGATCAGGTCAGTTTTCACATAAGAAATCAAATGCCATCCCCAGGAGTCATCGTACTATCATCATTTTTATTGTACATTAATTCCTCAAAATATTCAAAACTGTTCTGTCTAAAGATTGATCCATTTTTCCAAATCCTTGATAATGATTTGACATTAAAATAAAATTGTAAATGTAAGTTTGACTAGATTATTAAGAATGTTTAAGAAAATGGAAGTAGCTATTTTAAAACATCTGAAACAAATCAAAACAGCATGTTACTGGCATAAAAATTGATATGCAGATCAACAGAGAATGAGACCAGAAATAAACCCACATCTTTATAGTCAATTAATATTTGACAAGGGAGACAAAATATACAATGGGATAAAGATAGTCTATTCAAATAAGTGATGTTAGAAAAATTGGACAGCCTGGCTGGTATATAGCTCAGTGGATTGAGCACAAGCTGCAAACCAAAGGATTGCTGGTTCGATTCCCAGTCAGGGCACATGCCTGGGTTGCAGGCCAGTTCCCTAATGGGGGATGCGGGAGAGGCAACACACATTGATGTTTCTCTCCCTCTTTCTCCTTCCCTTCGCCACTCTCTAAAAATAAACAAATAAAATATTTTAAAAAAGACAGTTGGACAGATATATGCAAAAAATGAAATTAAGCCACCTTTTACACCATACACAAGAATAAACCCAAAATGGATTAAAGATTTAAATGTTAGACTCAAAACCATAAAAATCCTAGATGAAAACAAAGATAATAAAATCTTGGACATTTCTCACAGCTATATTTTTCCTGATGTATCACCTTGGGCGAGGAAAACAAAAGAAAACAATAAATGGGACTACATCAATTTAAAACGTTTTTGCACAGCAATGGAAACCATCAACAAAATGAATAGAACCCACTGAATAAGACATATTTGGCAATATATCTGATAAGGGCTTAATATCCAAAATTTATATGGAACTTATAAAACCAAACACTAAAAAAACCCCCAAACCCCCAAACAACCCAATAACAAAATTGGACAATGGACCTGAATAGACACTTCTCCGAAGAGGACATATGGATGTCCAAGAGACACATAAAAAGATGCTCAATCGTCAGAAAAATGCAAATTAAAACCACAATGAGATATCACCTCACACCTGTCAGAATGGCTACCATCAATAAATCAACAAGCAACAAGTGTTATCAGGAATGTGGAGAAAAAGGAACCCTGGTAGACTGTTGGTGGGAATGCGGATTAGTGCAGCTACTCTGGAAAATAATATGGAAATACCTGAAAAATTAAAAATGGAACTGCCATGACCCAGTGATTCTACTTCTGGAAATACACCTGAAGAAACCTGACACACTGATTAGAAGGATACACGCACCCCTGTATGCGCTGCAGTGTTATTTACAGTAACCAAGGTTTGGAAGCAGCCCGGCTGCCCATCGAGAGATGAGTGGATAAGAACCGCTGTGGTACATTCACACAGTAGAATACTATTTGGCTATAAAAAAGAAGGAAATCTTCTTACCTTTTATGACACCATGGATGGAGAGCATTATGCTAAGTGAAATAAGCCAGTCGGAGAACGACAAATACCATTACGATCTCACTTATATGTGGAGTCTAATGAACAAAATGAACTAAGAATGTGGAGACAGACTCATGGACACAGAGAACAGACTGACAGATGGGAAGGGGTTAGGGGCTGGGTGATAAGAGGGAAGGGATTAAGCAAAGAAAAGAAAGACTCATGGCCGGAGACAACAGCACGGTGAGGGCCAGAGGAAAGGGGCGGGGAGGTCACACAGGACAGAGGGCGACGGAAGGAGAGCGGACCCGGGGCGGAGAGCACACGGCACAGCGTCCAGATGATGCGATGGAGAGCTGTACCGCTGAAACCTGTGCAATTTCAGTAAACAATGTCACCCCATTAAGTTCTGTTAAAAATAATTTAAAAATATTTGGAACAAGCCACAAATGTGTCACTGAAGTAGATTCGCTGTGTTGCCTAGAAGTCACTTTTAGGGGGAAGCATCTATGTGAGCTTCAGGGGTATATAATTCAAATCAACACTGTTTTAAAATTTCAAATAGAACACCACAAGTTTAAGGATTTTAAGTACATTTTATTAAGAATGTATCCCTTTGATAAGATTATGTTTCAGGAGGCTTTTAATGCCCTTGACATAAACTGTACACATTATACAAAAACAAGAAAACCACAAAAAAAAAATCAAGGTTGAGCAAAACCATTTGGGGACAAACCTTATTTAAATTATACACAACTCAATGAAATATTCTTACGGAAAATATATAAATACTTTTTCTTTCTATGTTACAGTTATACAATATAAATCATATTTCAATGTCTGTTCAGTGACCTACAAACACCAGAACCTCCAAATATGTAGCAGCGTATTACTAAATAAAAAAAAAGAGAAGAAAATCCTATGGTCAGGGAGTATTAATCTGAGATTTTTTTCACAATCCCTTACCATTTTTCAAAACTAATTTACACTATCTGTTTTATAATGCAGCTTTAGGGTTTCTGACAGGCCAGTAATGGAACATTTTTCAACTATCACCTATAAAAAATTTTTATCCCCAACCCTCTCTGCCCCAAAACTTTGCATTTTGTGCTAAATCAACCTGTTCAGTGGCAAAATTACAAGGTATACTTTTTGGCATAAATTATGTTTTTCAAATTAAATATTTTATAAAGAAAGTCAAACAACATGTGCAATTTATGCATGATGTGGCGTAGCTATCCACCTACCAAAATACTCCAAAGGGGGGAATCCACATTCTGTGTGAGTCATATAAATGTACTATGAATGAAAACTCCCCTGGGAACCCCGAACAAAAAGAAAAAACGAATGTTCCTGGAAAGATTCTCCGATTTCAACATTGTTTGATAAGCACTGCTATTAATTTCGCTGGCAGGCTTTGAGAATGGAACTCGCACCTGAACCAGAAATAATGTACTTCCCAAATGGGGACACAAGGGAGAACTTTCCCAACTTACATTCTGGAAAATCTGATATATCCTTTGATTCCAACAGCTTCTCTTACAAAACTCTTGGCAATTCTATGTTTTGTTTGCCCCATGTTTTAATAGATGGCGAATTTGAGAAAAAAGTGGAAGCACAGGACAAGGGAAACCCCTCACTTCCAAATGGCCTCCTCCAAGGCAGCTTACAAAGCTCATGTCACACAGACTAGCACCTCACTCTCACCATGCAAAAATAATTGTGGTTATAATTTGGATGACAATTTGATTGGTTCTTATTGCTTAATTATCTGTGCTTTAATGTGGGCATAAAAGGCATCCTCTGAATGGAATGAAAATTCTTATCTAAATAGCAGTAGACAATTCTAAATAAGCACTGACACCTCACTATTGAACACTTTGCCACTGGAATATGCCCTGAAAAATTCAGCTTTAATTACTTCAAGCTCTGGAGGAAAGAGCTGAAAACTATTAAAGCCACCATTTCAAAGGACTGGTACATGTGACATTAGAGTAACTAGTCTAATAATGTGCATACCTAGCTCCAAAGAGCTTTTCTGATGTCACTGTCTTACAGGATGTCCATAGGCTACCAATCTTTATTAAAAAATTTTTTATTAGAAAGAGACTTTCCCCCCTCAAATATACCTAAGCATAAACAGGAAATAAAAGTGTAAGAAATCTTAGATCATATTTAATTATGAATGCTAATTTCTAATTTCCTTATTTATCAGTATTAACTTAGTATGTGAATCTGAAATTTGTTCTTGAAAAAATTTCAGTTAGAAGTAACAATTCACTTTACAATGAGAAATTCACAGTTTACAACCAGCACAACTGTCCAAATTCCTCCAAATTATCAATAATTACCATTAGTACAAATTTATATGGACTAAGAATTCTAAAATCTTGAAAAACTATAGTACTGACATAATTTTGGTATTTTATAGTCTGGCATATTTATTATTTATAGATGATTTTCTCAATGACTTCTATTACCACCAACACCTTTCCTAACCTTCTCTGCTATAATTTAATATTTTTAAACACCTAAGTTAATCACTTGGCACACATGTGAGCTTTTTTCATCATTAACGTCTACCTTTATGCAAACAAGTACTCAAAGAAAACATATTAGACCTGTCAGTGAAATATGGATAAACCAAATAGCACTATACATTTAAGTACATTTTTTTCCTTAAATTACTGATAACCACAAAGCTCTGGGTATCTCCCCAAACTAAGTGCTATAGGCAAATATTATGATGTATACATGAAAGTCTTTCAAAGTAACTGTCAAAAAAAACAAAACTAAACTAACAACAAAAAAACAAACAAAAAAAAAAACCTGTTCCGGCTAACAGTAATGAAGACTTCATTTCAGGGCTGATGAGTTTGGGTATAGGGATGGGGCAATGTGTGTGTGACAAAAAAGAATGACTATTAACCTCTGAGGGACTAAACCACAGATTACACTCTATATTAACTGAGGTAGTGTTGAAAATGAATGTCTACAATATGTTAATCCCATTGTAAATAAGATTACTACATTACCTCCTTTGGAGTTTTAACTACTATCTGGTCTAAGTTTCTCTAACCCTTGGTTCTCTGGAAGGCAGTTTCATCACCCCAGACCACAGACCAAGGTGACAGGCAACGTCCTTCAAAGTACTGTCGATATTTAAATAAACACTTGGGTTCAGTGATAAGTTAAAGTGTAAAAAAGTGTTGTCTTATCTTCAACTGGGTTTACGAGAGAAAATCTGAAGAACCACTTTTTGACACAGGCAGCAGCTTCCAGCCCTTCTCTGCTCTGCTGAGTGTAAGTCGCTACGCAGTGCACGTAAGAACAGTTTGCGGAAGTGCAGTCAGAGGTGGTACAAAGTGAGATGAAATGCTTCGTCTCAACTGGAACTTTCAGTGCCAGTACATTTTTTAAGAAAGTATCTCTGTGAGTTATGTTTTCTAGTTCACAGGGTTCTTTACAGAGCTCTCAGAGAATAAGCCCATCATCAGAAGGATCTGTAAGGTGGGGAAGTGTTAATGGATGGACGATGACTGTGTCAAAGCTGATGTGTGACTAAAAATGGCATACACAAAAGAATCAGAAAAGGGTCCTAATCAGTCCAGCTGGATTTTTTCTATTTACACACAGACCTAAAAAACGATAATCCTTTCATTTACAAGCATTCTAATGAAGATGGCCATGCTGTTTTTATATACAAATTTGCATATATGTGTAACTCCTGTGAAGGTGTCCAAATATCTTTAGACACATACCAATTAAACACACAAATAAACAAAACCTTGCCCTCATCAACTTAACCACTTCACAAATGTGATAAAGACAATTACAGTATGGATAAACTCACCTATCACTGCATTTAGTTTGTGCAAAACAAGAACACTGATATAAAAATTAAATGACTGCTGCTTTAAAATTTGGTACTTAAGGCTTTTCACTACAATTTTTAATTGTAATAACAGTGTCATTAATAATTTTTTAGAAGAAAATATGGCTCTTTTTTTCCATGGAATGTGCAGTAAATTGTAGGCAATCTTATCTTTCCCCTAAAGTATCATTTAATGCTTTCTGCTGCTTTACGTCTAACTCAACAGTGCTTGTTCGCGTTCCTATTTAAAACGGTGATGCCGGAAGGTGATGACCACGGAAGTCCACTGAACACATACATGCATTTTGTAAGTGGGAAACAGCTGAACTATGACATGATTTTCTGATTTTAATCAGGAACTGTAGTGAAAAACCTTAATCAGTTCAAATAGCCTATAACAACAACACATCAAGAGAAGGAAAACAAATACAAAACTTTATGCACGTCTAATGACATAAAAATAACTTATAAGTCCCGGGTCGTTGAGGCTCTTCTCTCGCTTTGAGGTCACAACCCCTGAAGTAGTGTTACAACATTAAGGAAAACTCCCCTCTCACGCCAGCAGGTACAGCACACCCCACTGTGGGGACAGGACGTAGCCTCAGAGACACTGATTCCTGGTGTCCATGACTTAGTTAATAAACAAGGCATCTTTTTATTTACTCTAAAAAAAGAATTCAGAAATAACTGTGTGAAGGGTGCTTCTGCATATCCTATGATTGTTCCTCTGTGTTTAAGCACTTAAAATGGAAAAACAGAAAACCTGTGCGGGCATTCAGTGCTCGGCTCTTGCATACAATGGCAACTCCAATGCTGGAAACTGTGGTAATGAACAACGAACCCCGGCCAGGGCTCACCGGGGAGAGAGGACCTTGTTTGGTACGGCAGTCTGCAGTTCCAGCTGTCCGTGTGCCGAAACTGCTGGCGCGGTGCACACCGACCCCGTCCTTGCTGCCCAGCCCGCCGGCGTCTTCTGAGGCGTCTATGAACTGCACAGTGTGAACGTGTATATAGGATCCGTCTGTACACATCGCAAATGCGAGGTCAGGACTCAGCCGACGGATCAACTACGGGTTGCTTTGGTGGTACTGCCAACACAGCCTCTGCTTCTTCATGCATCTGGGGAAGAAGGGGTCTATTTTAATAACCTTCTAGTGCATGAACAGATACAATTTCTCTCTTAACGCACACACAGAAGTACTTTTGAAAAAATTTCAGAAGTACAAACTCTACTTACTTGTAAAAACTGTACATCCTGAAACAGCTCTTGTATGAACCTCCGACACGGGAGCCTGAACGCGCAGTGCGCCAGCAAGTGGGAAACCTCCGAGTAGAGGCAGATGTCGTCAAAGGTCTGCGGGTACTTCTCCTTGATTCTGCAACAAGAGTAACTGTGTTTGCTCCGGAGTGCCGGAGTGCCGCTTTTCAAATAGTTTTCTCCAGATAATGATTAGATGCCAAATTTGGGGTGATGGCATAAGAATATAAAATATTAAATATTCCTACCTCATACTTCAATGAGATATTTTACATTTTAGGCTATATCTTAAAATAATAAAAAAAACAAGTGTTTTCTTGGAAAGTCAGAAATATTCTTTTTTACTGGATTGTGAAATTGCAAAATTTATTAGTCTGGGATGACTCAAACACTTTCAAAATTAAGTTTTAAAATAGAAGTTTTTCAAATTGGACTGAGGTTGTTAATATCCTTAACTGAACTCTCTCTTTACATCTTTCAAACTTTAAACAGTGGCTCTGAGCTAGGACAGTCCCTGAGAACTGGCGGTGGGCTGGGTGGGGCTTGTACAGGACACAGGTTCAGGACCCCCGGCTCCTGGGGCTTCTGGCCAGGCGGCTGCAGTGAGACCCTGGCATCCGTGTTACTATTGTGTTGGCCAAAAAGCCTGTTTAGATTTTTTCCGTAAAACAAAAGACACATTTTTCATTTTCACCAATAACTTTATGGATTTGGATATTCTGAGTAGGTCGGCTATCTTCCATGTGGCAGAAAGTTCATTTTTCTCCATTAATGTCTCTACTTGATTGTTATGAACCTGAACTAGTCTACCTGTCACGGAGCATCGACCAGAGGGAAATCTCCAGCAAAAGTATAATAAACCGAAAATAAGCTGTCACTTATTTTCTTCCACCTTCAATATTAAAAAGGCTACACGAAAATTAATCAATTTTGATTTTTTTTAAACACACACTGACAGGCATCTGTCCCAATACAATCTAACAAAATTGTTTCAAACAAAGTTAAAGACAGCTAAGCGCTACCAGCGTCATCTCACAGAAACAAGCAGACTTTCTGGCCAACCCACTATTTTGCTCCAAGCCTCACAGGAGACCCTGAGGTGCTTCTCTTGAAGATTGCTGCTTTAAATAGCACAAACCAAAAATGCTGAGTATTCAGTCTGCATTTTCTTTTATCATGACGCTGTGATTTAGAAAAACAATAAAAATTCTACAACTTTTATTAAGAAAAAGATGGAAAAATAGGGGAAAATTAATCCAAGAAAATATCACTTGTTTTATGTAGGTCAGCTTTTCTCAAACTTAAAGATTTCCCTTACCTTCTTTAAAATTAATGAAGACCCCAAAAAGCTTATTTTTTGTTGGTTACAGCTGTAAATAATTACGCTGTTAGAAATTGAACTAAAAAAATTTTGAAAAGTTTTACTGATTCATTTAAAAAGAAGCCAATGTCATGTTAACATAAATATATATACATAGTAACAAAAAATAGATTTTCCAACACTAAAAATGTAATAGTATTATTTTATACCTTTACAGATCTCTTTCAAGTCTCGCTTAATAAAGAGAGCTGGATTCACATACCTGCTTCTGCATTCAATCTGTTACCATATGTTATTCTGGTTGAAGTATATGAAGAAAATCTGACCTCGCACAGATATGTCATGTGTTGAGAACCACTGATGTAAGTTAATTAGTCTAACTTTTGATTTCAAGTATCTTTTTCACCATAAGAAGCGCAACAAAGGATACTCATGCTTAGTGTTAACTTACGTTAAAAGCCCAGTTTCATGACATTTAGTTGAAACCGAACTACTCAAATTAATGACTAATCTTAGAACTTCTTTGCGAAGGAGTATACGGCACATTGGTGTATCATCTGGAATTGTTTTAACACCTGAAAAGAAGATTAAAATATTTTACTTATATCATAATAGAAAATGATTATGTTACAGAATTTGTTGTTAAATTTACATAAAGATTTAAAACTGAGATAAATTACACATGCTCTGTTGATCATTTGGCAACAAAATTTTTCTAATAAAAGCAGGCAGCTAAGAGGGTACATACAGGTGCTGGTAAAAGCGTAATAGTTGGCTAAACATGCCTCACCAAAAGTGATGTCACAGTTCTCAGACAACTTTAATTAACACCGATTATGAGCAACAACCACACTTGGGTTCATTAACAGTGCTGGGGTTTGAACCTGGAAACTTACCCAGCAGCAGTTCGGTGCTTTTGGTGCTGCTGGCTGAGCCTTCTTGAGACACTCCATCACTACAGCCAGAAATCCCCGAAAACTTAGAGGGAACCACTTCTAAGGGATTATGGATGCTCTGCTCACACCAGTCAGAATATGGAATGTCTTGAAGGTCTGAAGGAAAAATTAGTTATTTCAATTAAAGTATTGCAATGGCTTTAAGGCCTATGCTTGCATTGCATGCCACAGAGATGTTCCTTGTAACTTCTGTCCAGTTTTCAACAATTATTTTTCATGACGAAGATTTTCAAAATAAACTCAGGCTACTCAGATAATGAAATCTATTAAATTCTGAAGACATTTATACATAAGATTTTATTTTCCTAAATTATAAAAGTTTTAAATATGTTTAAAAATTCAAGTAGAAATGTATGTAGAATAAAAAATGAAGACACCTTATTTATCCCTCTCCTATTCTATCCACCCCCAAACTAAATATCATTCTCCGTAGAAAATACGGTTTAAAGTCATATATAATTTCAAGTCTTTTGCTACTATAAATTTATCTTTTTTGCTCTTTGGGTGTAAAGTGGGATTATACTATGTGCATTATTCTATGACTTATTTTTCCCCATTTAATAATTACCAACATATGAATCTATTTCCCTGGCTTACTGTCTTATTCCTTAGAACTAAATTTACTATACTACCCATGCATGGCAAGGGTACTCCAAGATGGGATTTTAAAGTAACCAAATATCTTAGCATAACTAAAATAACATCAATTTTTTTAACTTAAAAACTTCTGGGCACTTAAATGATTAGAGTAAGTGAAAATCAGAAGTCTTTGGTTATTCTTTTGAGGGAGTAACACTGGGTGACCTATAGAATCACACAGCCTCAGCACTACGAAAGGCACTGGAAGTTTGTGGAAGCTTCCATCTTCGGAGGAGGAGGTTCAGAGAGGCGAGACACACACGGTGGGACGGTGGGACCTCTGGCCCGCAGGGCAGTGCTTTTCCACCCGAGCACACTGTCGGGGCAGAGAAAAAAGGTGCACATGGCACTTCAAATCCTCACCCAAGGCCCTGCTCACTCGTTTTAAAGAGGGAGAGACAGAGACAGCAACATGGACGTGAGAAGCACCGGGTTGCTTTCCCTAAGCACCCGGGCTGGGGTCCAACCCTCAGCCTCGGTGCGTTGTGCCCTGAGGGAAATCGAACCTGCAGCTTTCTGGTGTGCGGGACGACACTCCCACCACTGGGGCGACCTGCCCAGGGCAATAAGTATTTTTACAGTCCAGGAAACTAGACCAATGTTAATACGTACTACCTCTCCTATGTTGTTTTCCACAGAACAAAAACATCACCACCTCATCCCACCTGATCACCTTCTAAGATTACTCATTATGAGATACTAAACATAAAGTACTTGGATTCATTGGAAAATATCTATAAATTTAGCATAGTTTTAAAATTTCAGTTATTAAGAAAATCATGTATCTCTCAGTTAATTAAAAGTAAAACATGCTACTTAAATTATGCATTGATTTTAAAAATAAACCTATTGCCAAATGATCTGAGAACTGAAGATATACTGAAAAATCAGTACTGCTGAATAACCAGGCAAGAGATAAATGTTATCTGAGACTCAGCTCATGAGCCACCCAGGGAGTAAAAGGAGAAAATGTTCCAGCACAAGTAACAGTAAAGAAGTTACGCTTTCTTCCATTGATTTCTTTATAAAAAGTTGTAAACTAAATTTAAGTTTCACTTTAAACCAGTAAAACAACTCCTAACATTTCTAACTTGTTAGAATTGCATTCTATTTCTAAAGATGTCATTTATTCTAATTAAAAAAAAATCATTTCTCTAGATAAGTCAGGTTCTAATACAGTAATCAGTTAATTCCTTTTTGGAGATGAGAAACAGCATCGTAAGTAAAATAATAACAGAAGGCATTTCTTATGTAGGATACATTTTTGTGTATGTGGAACACATTAAGTCATATGAATAAACTTTAAATGACATAATTAAATGTTACATGGAAACTTCAGAGAACATGTGGAAAAAATGTGGACACTATTTATAAACTGGCAGGATAAGGAGAAGCAAATACTCTTGGAAATGGGGAAAGGAACACAGCTAGCTGGCCTACTTTTTCCCTTGCATGGAAGATAATTTAGTATCTGAGTTCCCTGAAGGCAAAACCACATATACTCAGTTAATGATATTCACCTTTAAGGACCTGTATTTTCTATCTTCTCTTAAGAAGTATTCAATGCAATGAACCTTAGACACACTTTTACTCAAGACATTTCAAGATTATTTTCAATTTGGATGAAACATTATGTCCATAAACTGAATCATTTTATCTACATGATTGATGTTTTTAGCTTCTTAACTATAGTGGTTTGCTTTTATTGTTTCCTCTATTTCTAACTAATAATATTCTAGTTTAGCTTTATCTTTTAATTAAAAATGCAGACATGAAGTGTGTGGCAGAAAATAAAATGCTCTAAGCAAAAATAATATGAACCTACATGGTTAATTCAGAAAAAATCATAAGCTTTTTTCCCTACCAGATAGTAAATCCCCAATAGCTTACGGGAAATGCAGAAATTATTATTTAACGAAAAATTCAAAATTTCTGTGAGGAGCTCTACCTCTAAAAATATAACCACCTGACAACCAATTCTCTTGCGCAACAGCAGATGTAAAAGAAAGTGAGCAAAATTTTCCTTAGGAGCACAGTAAAACTGAACTATTGGAGTTTATGAGAGAATATCATTTCTAATACAACAACTTGAGAGCTTAAGTCTTCTAGACACCAAAGCTCACTGTCCTGCCATGTCTACATCAGTGGTCCGCAGTGTTTCTGGAAGCCCTGGCATTTCCTGCCCCTCACCCACCCCTTTATCACTTGGGCAAGGCCGGACAGAGAGGCATCCAGTTCATCGTTCACCCTCCTCCATCATCTGCATGCCACTGGTCTTTTGTAAAGATTGTGACTGAAACATGGGTTCTGCAACTAAAATAATTTTGAAAACCAACACTGTATTTATAAGGCCTTCTTCTCCCCGGTGTAGTTTCTACCTACTCCTTGCAAATTGTCAATTTAGTAACCTAGATATTCAAACTCATCTGGCTGTTGTCTCTTAGAGTTGGCTGATTGTTTCTAATGCTTTTACTTTCACAGATGCCCTGGTCTAATATATGGGGGGTTCCAACTCTTAGTTAGACACAAGGGCAAATGTGGTGATATATATATATATATATATATAAAGTAGACCCAACGAAAACATATAATACCAAATGTTGAAAGGCTGACACTTTGCCTTGCACAGTAGAACAATGCAACGCATAAATATCTGTGAAGGTGGAAGACACGGAATAAAACGTTACTAAATATCGTGTTCTAGTAGCCTTTCCTCGAGCTTCAGCATGTTTTGAATTACTGCCACCATCACTACTGCCACTGGGCTGAATGTTTTAGAGAATGAAATGTCTTGTGTTCTGATCCTGACATCCCTTTGAAACGATCACTAAATAATAGGACTTTTAAAAACATTTTTATTATTTATTTATTTTTATTTTCCCCATGACCAGTTATCCCCCGCATAGCCTAGCAGGACTATTTTTTTAGTCCCGCCATGGGTAAGGACAGCTTCTTTCCCATACACAAAACCCTCACTGTAGCCTACAGCAGTGCTTCTCCAACTTTACTGTGTACACGAACCACGCAGCAGTCTTATTAAAATGTAGATTCTGACTCTGTGTGTGGGTGGAGTTTGAGATTCTGCATTTCTAACAAGGTCTCAGGTGATGCTGATGCTGATGCTGATGCTGACGCTATGCTGCTGGTTCACTGATCACACTTTGGGTAGCAAGGGCTCTGCAGGGCCCGTTCTCTACCGTCTTTCTAGGCTGCTCTTGTATCTCCTTCTCCCTTGCTTTCCGAGTTCGATCTGCACAAGTGTCAGTTTAGTTCCTTCTAGTACTGGTATCGCTCTCATCAGAGAAGACGTTTGCTCAGGCTTTTCCTCTGTCTTTTAAAATTCTCTCTACTCTGGCCTTCTCTAGTTAGCTTCTATTCATTCTTTACACCACAGCTCAGTATTAACTCCTCAGAAGTTTCTTCTTTGACTTATTTTCCTATATTCTCTTGCTAATACTTGTACCTATCCCAGACGGCACTTTTACAAATGCAGGACTGTATCTGTAAAGCTAACTCATCTGATAGATGGAGCAACCCACCCATCAAATCAATTCACTTCTTTCCCCACTGAACTAAAGCTCAGAGAGTATAAGAATAATGTCTTTACTTTTTTCTCTCACAGTTGCTTTCCTGGCATCTAGTTTAACAGGGTAATGACCCAGGGTAGTGGTGCGATGGACATCATGTTGAAAGCACGAATGAGTAAAAGCTCAGTGACTTTTTAACAATCAGCCTCCTTCCCTTCACACCCGAGATGGGTTCTGGCAGTAAACTGCAATCCTTTCCCCATCAAGAGTCGTTCCCGCTGCTGCTCCTGCCATCAGACATTCTGCATCACTGCAACAACGATCCCCGGGCCCTGCCGCCGGGGAAGGGACAGCCTCTGGCTGCAGCAGGCCCCACGCCATGGCGCTGCGGGTGACTCTCCCAGCCACGGACTGTAGATGGACTAGCACACTGGCTGTGACTGTGACTGGGCACACAGGGGCCGGTTTCCCTATTTCTTATTGGATAAATAAGTAGGAAGTGTAGCAACAATCCACAGGAAGTGTTTCGTAAGTACTACTGAATGAGTGATGGAAGAGCAGAACTTGCAGACGTGAAAGCACCACAAAGGATGCATGTAGACCGCCACGTGGTGTACAGAAGCATCTCCCCGCTGCGTGCCACACTTCTGAACAACGCTGCTCACGCCTTTTCACTCACAGGGCTGTTCACAGTGGGAAGTGCCTCATCCAGGGGTTTGAAAAACCCAGGGCCTGGAACCATGGAGGGCAGGAACACCCCAGCACGCCCCTATCCCATCTGCAGCACATCAGTGTGCTGTAACCCATCGGCTGGGAAGCTCTGCATCGTAATACCGAGGAAGAAACTGGAAGGGCGGTCCAGAGGACTTGGTCATCACTGGGTTTTTCTGAAGGTAGCTAAGTGATATCCACCAAGAAAAGGTATCTATGGTAATACTTTAAACACCTATACGCTAATGTGAAATTGCTAATATACGTCACTTGTTGAATCACATGAAAAAGCTAACTCTGGGTCTGCTTTCTTTACTCCCTCAACAAAAACATACTGAGTGCCCACTATACAAAGCAGGATGTAGTTAAGTATCAGCACTACAAAAATTAAAGAGATATAACATCAGGCCATACTCTGAAGGAACTTAGTAAGTGCAAGGGAAAAAACAACCAAGCAGTAATTATCAAGAGTGATCTACGTACAAGGGCAATGAGAGTGGAGAGGAAGGAGTGTCAACATCTAACTCAGATAAAACACCTTTGACATTTAGAATGGGGTAGACTTGCTAAATAGACAGTGTGCTTGTGTGTGAATTGCCGTGTGTGTAAGGAAGGGGGGAACAAGAAGAAACACAGCAGGGA
The DNA here is from genome assembly GCA_004027735.1 of Carollia perspicillata. Lineage (NCBI taxonomy): Eukaryota > Metazoa > Chordata > Mammalia > Chiroptera > Phyllostomidae > Carollia > Carollia perspicillata. The sequence continues at coordinate 76,750 of PVKM010000844.1, read as the reverse complement.
AAACACACATGCCGTGCCTACAATCATGAAAAAGAACACAATTTATTAAAAAACCTCAAGTGAATCAGTAATGGTACGTAAACTATGAGAGAGGAGAATGGTAAAAAAAGACACTAGACAGATCACACACAGGTCTTGGGTGCTGGGCGTGAACAGATGGTAAAGAACTGTCGGGGAATTAATTCCAAGCCACAGTATGAAAGTAAACTGGAAGGAGCCAAACTGGAGACTGAAACACCACCGCTCCACAACAGGGAGAGTCCAGATGGCTCGACTAAGGCTGAGGTCGTGAGAACGGAGTAAGAGGGATGACCGATAAATTCACGTTCCGCTGGGTTCGTCCAGAAGGACACGATCACTCACCTGAATGACTACATATTGCACTTAGTTGGTTACTGGGCTGGAAACCCAGAATCTGAATACAGACACAATAAAGGCAGTTATCGTCTGTATGCTCTTGTAGTCCAGTGTCTTCTGTGCTTTCTAAAAACAGAGAAGCATCGGAATGGACTGAATTCATTATTTCCGTAAGACTCATCTGCTGTCGTAGCAAGTGAAAGGAATTTTTTACAAGACCTCCAGTTCCAGATGGAAGACCTGAGTGAGTAAATATAAGACAATCTGATAAAGAGAGTGTCAATAACACTTCTTTCAAGGTGCCTTAAACTACCTGAAACTTTAAAGGAGGGAAACTAGGGAAGAAAACCAGAACTCTTTTTTATTGCTCAAAATGTAACCTCAACTGGGAAGAGAACATAATGATTTGCTTTAATTAGGAAAATAATATAGTCAACAGATATATTTATGTTACTTTAATACGAGGTTTTAGATTCAAAATGGAAAACTGTACAATTAAGGCATCATTTCAATTAGCCTCAATATTTGCATAAAGAGAAGTAATAATTTTGAGTCTAAAGAGGTACTTATTTAAAAACAGTACTCAAGATCATAAAGCTTTAAGCCTGTGGTTGAGATGCATATAGTCATTAAAATATTACAGATGATAACAAAGAGAGTTCATGTAATGTGTAAGTACATTTTTATCTTTCTCCTTTGCTCAAATGTCGATTTCTTAGACCTATCAGGATTAGTGTCACAAATTTTTCATGTACTATTTTTTTAAAAACACAAGTAACTGATCTAGTTTTTGTCTTCTTCGAGGATGAGTACTTAGTTGAAGAAACACTTTAAGTTCCACACACACACACACACGCGCGCGCACACACACACACACACTTGTGGTTTAATTTTAAACAAACTCAAACAATTATTTTGGTATAATTTTAAAGATGGTCCAAATGTAAGTATCCCTGGCTTTGTAGTGTCATCCTACTAAAAAAAACATTCTTTCCAGTTTTCTTTAATTTTTTTTCTTTTTACTATAAAGAGAAGTCTGAGAATAAAACCACACATTACCTCCCGCATCATGAGCAAACACTTTTGGACCTCGATCGTCAGGTGGAGGTATATTTTTAGTCTGAAAATAGGGAATATCCTTTACCTGAAACAGATATAAATCATGGTAAATCCTGCTATAAAAAATAAGTCCACTTTATGAATTATTAGCAAAATCAAATGAAATGCAATTTAAATAGAATTATCACAGCACGTGAACCTATAACAAAAAATTTACTGAAGGTTAAATTACCAAAATTTGACAAGATAACAAATAATTCTTAAATCCTTATCTATTCTTGGTGATTTAAATGGATATTAAAGTAATTATTTTAGAAGTATCCAAAATGTCTTTAAACCTCTGAGCAAATGTGTGCTCTTTAGTTCTATGTACCATCTGTGGATTGGTGAGTGTCTCATGGGACTAGGGTGACCTCATACGACTGGGCACAAAATGTGCTATCCTGTGTGAGATAAATAGGACCAAGGGTTAAAAAAAACAAGGGATACGATGTCCATCTCAGACTTACACATGTTATATGTCAATTATTTCTCAATTTCAAAAATCCAATGAGGAATAAGTCAAATATGACTAAAAAGCAAGGTTAGGAATTCACTAAATTTCTAGAGAGAATATACTGGTAAAGAAATCTAACAAGATGCTCATTAACAATTAAGGCATCAGAAGGGAAGATAATGTTCTGTGGCTTGGAGACACTAAATAATAACATGCAAGAGTTGAGAAAGGAAAAGTAATTTTCATAAAATTTCTTTAAACAAAACTGCCTTTAAAATCACTTCCTTCAAATTAGTATTCACTCTATACTTTCTAGCAAGCAGTTATAGAACACGAAAAACCAGGAGACGAAACGGTAAGAAAACGACAGGTACCTGGAATATATCGTTGATGTCTACTGGAAGAGCGAGACCAATGTAGTCATCTGAGCTCCCGTATGTTGCACTGGACACCATAGACCTCACCGAGGAGGATCGCTGCAGGGTATTTTGATTAATAGGACTTAATAAATCTTCTTTGTCTAACGAAGCGTAACTTAAAGCTTTCATGAACCTATAACACCACAAGAAAATCACTTGTATTAGTTTCTTGATTTGTAATATGTATTAATTACATAAAGAAATTTTAATTTATTTTGATATCTTCATAAAAGATAAATAGCTAGTAGCTAACCAAGTACTAAACAGTGCCTTCTCATTAACTGAGAACATATAAACACTTGGAAATATTAGCTGTTATAAACTGATATACAAAAGGTCATCATTAATGTTGACTGTTACCAAAAACAACTGTTATGGTCACCCATGTATAACTCTTTTTATTATTTTTATGAAAAATCCAATTACTTATTCTCTGAATGGTAATTACTTCAATGCTTCATCAACATTAGATTCATGTAATACAGAAGACAGATAACAAAAACCAAAAACGGTATCATTTGTAATTACAAGATAGTCTTATATGAAATACTGATATTTCCTCTATGTACTCCTTACTAGTGATTCCCTAACAAATATGGACTACTGATGCAATAGACATGCTAAAATATTTACTAAACATCTGCTTTGTATGAGAAGATACAAGGAAATACTCAAGGTTTCACAGTATATGTATATTGATATTTGGAAGCCCAAGTCATTTAAAATGTAATAATGTAGCCTGGTATTAAAGCAAAGAATTATTTGTGAAGCACATAAAACAAATGCTTCATAAACAATCGCTACTAAGATTATCATAGCAAAAACCACTCTTAATTTCTACTAATCTCCACCTAAAAATCACTAATAAGTGAAATTTATGAATTTCAAAAAATACGTCAGTGGTTTTTCAATTGTACTGTTATACCTCTCTAACTCCACAAAACTCGAGGTCCACTGGAGTGGACAGAAGGAGTTATTGGGTTACTCTCCTTTTCAATTTCTACTTCAACCAGAACAGGCCTATCTTTATCTATTCCACATACTATTGGGTTTCCATAGAAATGTTTTTGTGAAGGAAGAATTTCTCTACTTAAAAACAACATTTAAAAAGCTTAAAACTTCTGATCTATTCCAGTCTCTCTGCCAGAGGAGGCACGTGAAGTATAGATATTTATTATATAGATTTATAATGGTGAACAACTGAGAGGTTTGTCTGGCTTCATTTTAGATTGCTGGGGTTTGTAAAGCTGTTAAATTCCAGGAAGATGAGACGTTATAGCATAATCTGGAACTCTGTCCAAGTTCCTTCACACACTGCCAGGATCAGAACTCAGGATTAAGGATAGCTACACTTCACTGTTTTTTCTACTACGCACCAACATACTCTCTCAGTGAGATAAGGTTTTTAGGGTTGTCGGATTCATTCTGTCCATTATACCACAGGTATCAGCATGCCTACTCTTCTACTGTTATAGGAAAATGAACAAACAAAAAATCTTCTCAGCCTGGATTCAAAACCATTATTTTAAAGTAAACTTGTAGTTATCATCCACTGTTTCATTTTCTCTGAGCTAACCCAAGAACAGAAACAGGAAGACTAATGCCAACACAATTTCTTCCTCCATGGAACCAAGCACAAAATAAGTACTAAATACAATCTGAAGAATGAGGGGAAAAGACTCGATGAAGTTCTGTTGTGGCCTCACGCCTCTGCATAAGCTGTTCCTTTTTCTCTTGACTGCTTTTTCTTTTTATTTTTTCTCGCCCCAGAAACTAAAAACACTTACCCATTCTTTCTAATACCAGTGATTTGGCATTCTACTCTAGGAATTTTCTGAATCTTCTTCTGTTCTAACAGAGAATAGGGGAAATAAGATCCTAAAAACCCAGACTGGTCAGAGAATAAACTTAGGGTTAATGTCTTTGTAATTTATTCCTACGAATATTTAAGCACTACAACTTTTTATCTGTGCTTTAATCAACGCGGACAGAAATGCCTGCTTCAGTGAGAGACAATGAACTTCACTGGAAAGTTTGGAATGAACAGCACGTTTGCTGCTGCACTGCGCTGGAAGACGGTGGCACTCTTACTGTTTAATTCGGCATGCTGTGTTACGCGCTGCCCTGACTGAATGCTGCCAGGCTGCTGTGGTCTTTCAGTTCTCAAATGCTTTCTTGTAGTACTCAAGTTTCCTCCTCCGCTACCAATTTTATCAGCTACCCGTTGCTGTTACAGTGTGCCCACAGGAGAAACTTCTAATGGTTGCTTCTATGGGCCTGAAAACCAGTACCTAAGCTGTTAGAATGAATGTTAATAACAAACTTTGAATAAGTCAGAGGTTCCTCCTTTGAATAAAATTCATGAACTTCACTGCACAGACTTATATTGGTGAGCCGATGAGAGGTTTGTCTGGCTTTGCTCTGAATTGATGAGGCTGCCCAAACCAGTGTGTTCCAGGTAAATGAGACATCATTGCATAATTTATGAAATTATACCAAAGAGACATAAGCATCTGCTACCAGCAACCCCATCTACTAAATATGTTACCAATATTAAAACAAAACTTCTTAATGTGATTAAGATTTTGATTATATGACCCAAATGAATTACATTGAGAAAAGATTACCAATCATGATGACGATGATGGTAATAATAGCTAACTTTTAGTGAATGCTTAACACGTGCCAGGCATTATTCTCGGTACTTGACAAGTAGTGCATACATGTAAACGAATAATCTCAAGGTAAAAACATTTTTAGAACTATTTGGCCCAACAAGAAACAACAAAAATAGGTAAAGAAATTTTTGTGGCAATCAAATACAACACTGCCCTATCTAAATCGTTTACTTTGACCAGCCCGCTACAATCTTTAGATATGGCATAGAAATTCCCTAAATCAATATTCCCCAACCTTTTTGGCCTCAGGGACCATTTTTTCCCCTGTCCCCAAGAGGGCAGGGGACATGGAGGTGGAGCTCAGGCAAAGAGCTTCCCTTGCAGCTGGGTTCCTAACAGGCCCCGGCCCGGGGGCTGGGGACCTGGGCCCTAAAAGATCTTGAGCTCAGGCCCATCGGTATTGCTGAATCCTGAGGGCCAAGTAATTCACTTAATGTTCATTAGATTCTTACTTAGTAATAATGGCTACTTAAACTAAAAAGAATTTCACTGAAATTTACAGTTATTAAAAAAAAAAAGGTCAACTTTTGGAGCCTTAAATTGACCTACCTGAAAAGGTTGTTTGTTATTGTAGGTCTTAAGCTCCTGATTCCCCCGACATGCTTCCTTTTAAAATCAATCCTTGCAGAAGCGAGAAATAAATAAAAAAAAGCTTGTGACTTATCTGTCCTCGCAAAGCATATATGCTGACTTTCAGGGCCTAAAGGAGTTTCTTGTCCCCCCTCGCAGCTGCAAGAATCCATTTCAAATCACATCGGGTAACTAGGAGCTTACAGCCTACCACAGTAAACCACAGGTCAGTTCAGAGGCTTCTACGTAGATGTGAGACCTGTCTCGCTTTACATGTAAGTCGGTTAACATACAAACACTACTGTTCAGTTTTAAATGTGTATTTACTCACCTGCTTGGTGTTAGCCTGGACTCGAAGCTGTTGGCCTTCATGGTGATGGTATCAGTAAAGAGCACATCTTTTGCTGGAGATGCCAAAGCTTCAGAATGAGATAGAGATGGATGCATTCTTTGTTGCTGTAACCTCTTCAGTGTAGCATAGCCAAAGGCATCTCTAGAGCTTGTGTAACTAAAGTTACAATCGGCTAGACTCTTAATTGTAGCGATAGAGGGTGCTTTAAGGGACTGTGCTCTTCTAGGAAGTGTATGAGAAGAACCCGGAGGCACCAGGGACACCGAGTTTGACTTGGAGAGAGAGAGATGGTTAGACTGTGGCGTCAAGTAGTGGCTTGTCTTAACAGTTTTAGTACTTACCACAGTACTCATACTTCCACAGTCTGTGTCCACAGTCGTGGCATCTACTCCTACTGTCTCTCGGGAGGGGCTTGAGCTCATTGAACTTATCCCACTTGTTGTAGTGTCTGTGTTAAAACTTTGGCTACGTATCTTCATATGTGAACTCGTGGAACTTTCCACCACTAACCTTTCTCGGCTCGTGTTTTCTCTGTGATTCTCTGAACCAAGACTCTTGGTGAATTTTAAGTCATTCTCTCCAATACTTGGAGTACTACCAGCGTCTTCAATGTGCCTATGCCCAACGAACGAAGTTTCTAATTGTAAAGATTTCTGCACTGTGGGTGTGAAATCGTCACTATGATGAAAGTCAACACTGGGCTCCGTAAGCGTTCTGACCCGCCTGCTGCTTGTCTTATTTTCAGATGACATTTTCCCTCCTTTTGGGTCACTGCTACTACGATGTTTTTTATTAGGCAGCGTAAGTGAATTTAAGATACGATTCTTCACAAGTTTGCTAGAAGCAAAGAAAGGGAATGAATTTTTATCCTTTACAGGTCCAGGCCGATCGTAAAAGGCTGGCTCTGCATCTTCACTGATGTCGAGGAAAAATGTGCTTGTGGAGCTGCTGCCGAATCGGTCGTCCTCCATTATGAACATACCTGTGACCAAAGGACTGGTTAATAAAAACACACAAAAATGGCAAGCGTAATCATGGTACTTAGCAGTGACGTATTTCCAGAAATTTTTAAGTCACATGAAGTAAACACTGTCAAAAATGAAGGGGTAAGTTGGTGAGCCACAGAAAAAGAGCTTCCTTGACAGGGCTGCTCCAGATGTCATCAGCTGAAATGAGGTCACTGGAGCAGGGTGGCCCTCCATGCAACATGACTGGTGTCTTTGTAAGAGGAGGGAACACTGTGAAGACAGACACACAGGGAGAACGCTATGCGATAACAAGGCAGGGGTTCCAGTGAGGCAGCTGCGGGCTAAGAATGCCAAGGGCTGCCAGCTATCACCAGAAGCTAGGAAGAGGCAAGGAACGACTCTACTCAGAAATTCAGAGGGTCCGTGGCCCTGCTGACACCTTGCTTTTGACTTCCCACCTGCAGAACCATGAGAATTAACTTCTGTTTGAAGCCACTCAGTTTGTGGTACTCTGTTACACCATCTCTAGGAAACTAATATCCTCACCCCCCTCGACCTCTAAAAGAATTTTGTTCTTTCCATCTGTTTCCTTCTTTTGTATCTGTTATTACAAAAAAAGTTGTGCTCAATTAAAAAAAATATTGTTGGGGGAAAAACATAGCTTCCTTGAGGCCCAGAGTTTGGGCTTAAATAAAATGTAAAATTATGTCATTATGAGGTTCTCCTGTTATTTACAAAGGAAAACTATATGATTAACCCTGCTAAAACATACATGAAGTTTCTTTTCATTATTCCTGCGTGTTTCCAAAACCTCAAGATATTCAGGATAACATTAAAGAGAAAAAAATAAAAAGCCCTTGACCATGGGTGTTCACTCAATCGGCACAGATTCTTGACAGTTTCTTCTTCAAATCACAATAGTTAGGAAAAATTAATCTTATAATAAATTCCCAGTCTTAAAACAAAGTACACTTAGAAAGAACCAAGTCAAAACATTGTAAATTCACATTTAAACCAATTATGTTTATTTCTCATTTGCCTTGGGTACTAAGACACTCATCTAAATTTAGTGCTTAACTCTTCAAAGACTCAAACCCACAGGCTTAATGACATCTATAGGATTTTATTCTATTTCTATGCTTAACTATTCTATTGAAGAATTATAAAATACTTCAAATACATTTCAAAAGGCAAAAATTAAATCATAAATAAACTTACATATTGCACTATACTTCCATATTCTGTCCATTCTGATCTACATTTTTCACACTTAGTATCTCTAAAACCAGGATTCACCTTGCAACCAGGGATGTGTCCTACTTTAATAGGCAGCATTTTTTCCCCTCTTTTCTAGTGGTATAGAAAGACTGGTATACCTCATAATTCATGGCATCTTAGATCTGGTGAAATATGGTTTGATAAATGTTGTACTATCTTCTTTAAAAAAAATCTTAGCTTTTATACACATAATAACATTTAGCATAGGGCTTAAAATCACCAACCATTTTTTATTTAATTGATTTTTGACATTCCATCGTTTAAGTTTCACGGTTCAATTTTAAAATTGAGCTCTTTTCTCAAAAATTAACTTGTGAATCTATCTTTTAATAAACATATTCTGAGTCAACAGTCTGTGTATCTGAAAAATAAATTAAGAAGCTAGGCAAATAAACCTTTATGGTACATTACATGACAAGCAAAATTGGGCAATGGTTCTTCCGGAATTTGACTTACTATTTAACTCTGAAAGCAGGATTTTTCAAAGGCAGAGGCAAAGGGAAAGTGAAGGGAGAGAACAATGCGGGTTGTGGCTATATATTCTATTGTGAAAAAATATGCATTTTCCAAGAGGCTATTATTGCCAAACCATCTTAGAAAAGGTAAATCAGGAACATGACAATTACATGCAGATTTTGGTGACACAAACACAAGTGCTGACTTTGGCTGACTTCATGTAACGTGGTTGCAATACTCACTGGATGGTGCCGATTCACTCTCACTGTTATGTCTGGAGCTGGTTGACTCCGAGTTCAAACTTAAGGTGCTTGGTATAGATGCGAGTTCATTACAGAGTTGTTCCACATCATCTGGAACCACTGGCCACAGGTGTTTGCGACTGTGCCTTACTGCATCCCAGCTGTGACATTTTAGAATGTCACAGCCTTGTTTGGTTTTGGCTATGAGCCCAAGAACATATACACAGGTCCTAAACATAGAAGATGTAGTAGTGACCATTTAAAACTCCAAAATGAGATTTCTTAAAGCAATAAAAAAAATACTAGTTTGCTGGTATGCACATTTGATTTTTCTTCAGAGCTATTAAACTTGTTAAGCTCGTGAGAAAATGTATTAAAACGAGTCAGGGTAAATTAGAAGTAATAAATAAGAAAACCTTCCTAACAAAAATATTAATCATAATGAAATAATTTAAAAGAACATGATGCAATCTTAGAACAACACATATATTACCTATTTTTCCTAAGGAATAAATTTGGAACATTTAGGTTACTGGAAATATTTAGGCAAACACTATATAGTTCACTATTTATTTGTAAGGTAAACTTCAATCTTATAATGAGAAAAATAGAATGATAACATTAAATTAGGATGTCCCTGAGATGCTTAACTTAAAGAACTAACAGTTCCAATGGACGACTCTGAATCATAAAATACTCTTCCCTCACACCCGTCTATGGGCAAACGATATGTCATACACTAGAAAGACTTCTGAGTCAAGTGACATACCCTCTGATGGAAAGAACCTCACACTGTTTTGCAAGTTTGAGTATATCTGGAATTACATTTTCTTCCTGCAGCAAATTGAGACCCCAATTTGAGGAGCCAATATTTCCCTGAAAGAAAAGAAATCACTTTTATCCAATCTCATACAATAATAACTCTTTCAAGAGATTTGGAAAGCTAGCCAAAAAAGGATAATTTTAATCCCATCTATGAGAAAAATAAAATGTGAAATAAATCTTAAATAAGAAACTTTAGAAATTAATGTTCCATTTGCCTTAGTGAGAAAACTAATATTTTAATCATCTATTAAAATCATCTATTTTCCAGATTAAAAATAATATTTAGCCCTGGCTGGTATGGTTTGGTGGAATGAGCACCAGCCTATAAACCGAAAGATCACCAGTTCGATTCCCAGTCAGGGCAGGTGCCAGGGTCATGGGCCAGGCCCCCGACTGGGGGCCTTCAAGAGGCAATGAATTGATGCATCTTTCATGCATCAGTACTTCTTCCCATCTCTTTCTCCCTCCCTTTCCCTCTCTCTAAATAAAAAAATGAATAAAATCTTTTAAAAAATAGTATTTAAATGATCAAGAACAATCTTAGTCTCTGAATATTAATCTAGAACAAGTTCCAAAAAAATGATTTTTATTTACTTAATAATAGGAAAATTAGAAAAATCAAAAAATAACAAAGATATTATAGAAATGTTTATTACAAACCAAGGCCCAAAGAGATGCTTTCAGCTTTTTAATTTCTTCCCATTTATCCAAATTTGGTGCACGGACACTGTGACAAAGTTCTGTAATAATATTCTGGAGAAAGAAAGGAGAAAGTATGAGGAACAGCTGTTTTCAATGTATCTGCTTATTGTATCTTTAGGACCTTAAGGTTTACCTTTAGTCAAGGTTGCATATTTAAATTCTAAAATAATTTTATGTGAAATATCTTGAGAAGCACCATCGACTCTTAGCTAATATTCTAGAATCAGCACTTATTAGCTGTGTGGCCTTAAGAAGTTACTTAATATCCCTGTGCCTTGATTTCCCAACCTCTAAACTATGAAGAGTAATAGCACCTGTCTAATGAGGTTTAATTTAATGAGTCATTACATATGAAGTGCTTAGAAATGTACTTAATACTTAGTATTATAAAAGTATTAGTCAAAATTATCATTATTTATTTGAAATATAAAATAATATACTAATGCCAAGATTTTATCATATATATAAGTAAAGATACACTGAGCAAATCACTTAAATTTTTAGTAAACTTTTAAAAAACTGGTATAAAGATATGTAACCCAGTAGTCTTTGTAACATAATATAGAAATACAAGGATGGGCAAAAATAGGTTTATAGTTGTAATACAAATAAATAATACAATGATCAACAAAAATAATAATACAAGAATAAAACCTATGTTTCATGTACTCACAACTGTAAACCTACTTTTGCCCACCTCATATATGAAACTATAGAGTACATTTATGTAAAACTTTTGTACTGAGATGAACACCCACATGAGAAGGAACTAAACGGCTATATTACACACAAATACTTCTATCACTATTTCTAACAGAAGAAGAAGGTGATATTTACTGAAAACACCTAGCCGTAAGACATACTCACAGACATAAACCTGGCATGCATACTAGACTTGAAGAACTGCTGGCTTAAGCCTTTATATTCCATGAGGTTAAGAGAATAGTGAGACACTAACAAAGGGAAACTTACACTTTGCTAGTCACCAAAGAGAACTGAATTTGTATCAGTTATTCAGGTAAACTTCCCAGTAAGAGGAATGAGAAACTCAGTTCTTTAGTCACATTTTTACTAAAGACATGAACTTCCCCGATATACTCTAAATGAAAAAACTCAGACCTTCACTGGGTTACAGCTTTATATAACAAATAAGCTTAAAAAAGGTGACACATATATCAAGGAAATACATGCAAGCTAGTAATACATCTAAGGATTAGCCACAAAGACCACCAAAGTCAATTACAAGATGGGTGCTTTAAAAGCAATTTTCCCACTGACCTTAAGGCTTTTGAGAAGTTTTCACAAAAATAATACTTCATTAATATTAAGATTTTTTCCCTACTATTATAGCTATTTAAAATAAGCAAATTATGTTTTTACCTGTACTTCCAACAAATGGCAGCCTGTTTTGTGGTGTACCAGTTGTCCATAAAGGTGTACAGGCAGGTAGACATGAGGGCGCTGTAATCTAGTATAATAAAGTTGATTGATATACCTATTGGCTCAGTTTAAATATGTCAATTAAAACAATTACTAGTAACAAAGTACTAGGTAAATAGAATTACTAGATATAACCCCCTAGCATAAATAAAAATACGGAAGCAGAAAGACATGAGGATTTCTCTAGAAAGATAATAGTTTATCTGGTCTCAGAGTTATAGCAAGGGAGCTGAGACTATAAAGACTAGTAACAGCAGGGAGGATATCTGAATGCTCTGTCTGCAAGGGTGTTCTCAGTATGCTATGAATGCCACTGAATTTTTGAGCAATCTATTCTGTCCTTTAGGAAGATTTTTCCTTTTTCAGTATAAGAAACAGAATATCCAGGTATTCAGAAAACTTTAGAAATAACTTATTACAAACTGGTTTTAAATTTTTTATTTGAGGGCCAACAATAAGTTATTCCATTAACTGGGTGGTACCTTTGGTTACTCCGACGAACATAGTTATCACCATCAATTGGCTTCCGATAAGTAGTAAGTGCTTCATTAAGTTGTTCCTCAATCAAGTCAACATATTTTAAATTATATTCCTGGAAGATAATAAATACTGTTTTAATTGTACATGGTACTATAAATTCACTAACTTTATAATATGTTAGGTACCTAGCAAATCTTAGAGCATAAATACAAGAAAAATAAATATCTGTTTAGGAAATTTAAGAAATTTCTGAAAAGGGTCGACAAGGTACTATGAACGCAAATGTTCTAGCACACCCAAAATATTTGTGCTTATACTCCCTACCCTCACTTTCAATGGAGTCCACAGAAGTTAACATTTTTGGTTTTCATTTTACCTGAATCCCTTGTCCCATAAAAAAACTAGCTTCTTAATATTAAGCACTGAAGATATTCACAGAAAATTTTAGAAAGGAAATTAACTGAGTTCTGTCATTTGAGTACCTCTGGCAAGAAAAAACATCTTTCCCCACTGCTGTAAATCAGGTCAATGTAAAAACTGTTTCCAACCAAAACATAGAAAACATCTGGTCAACCACACTGCCATCTTCACTGCACACGACCCTCACTCAGAGTGCTTAGAAGAGATTGGTAGAACCTCTTCTGAAAGCAGTTTGGCAGTATTTATCAGAAATTTAAATTCATATATGTTTTGACCCCACAATAATACTTTTAGAAATTTATCCAACAGACATACTTGAGAAGTATGGAAAGATATATATGCAAGAATATCCAGAAAACACAGTTTGTATAATTAAAAAGTTGGAAACAATATAAATACCCATCAATACAAGTGTAGCTATAAAAATTAAAGTACATTCATACAATAATATACTATGTAGGCATTAAAAAGAACGAGATGATCTAAATTTCCCATAGAATATACACAAAATCAATAGTTCACTATCAAATAACTGCAGTTTAAGAAGGAATATAAATACAATTATTTAGAATTTAAGACTTCATATAAAATTTAAATATTTAACATCTGTAGTTTCAAAGTATCGATGAGGTAATAAATCCTCCAAATTCACAAATCTCTCTCTCAAGATAACGTACAAATTGAATGTTACTCAACAGAAAGTTACCTTGTGCCACTTTTCCAGTTGTTTTGCTACGTAACCCCTCTCATTCAGATAGGAAAACCCTTTTGGAATGGAGAGAAATCTAAAAATAAAAACAATTAACAGTTTAACATTGGGCATGACAAAAAAATGCTAAAGACTAAAATATCTCAAACAAAAAATATGTTTAAGGAGTGAAAAAACTTTAGGAACAGCTCCTTCCTAAAACAAAAAGGTCAACTATTATTTATTATAACTTCAATTACAAATACATTTTCACAATCTTTCCAAAAAACACTTGAATCAAATCACAGTCAAGAAAATGCCCCGAGGCTCCTGAGATACAGAAATATACAAGAAACACTGAGTATTTAAAGGAGTCCAAGGTTCTAACGTAGACCTCTTTCAGAACTTAACAGCTAAACTCCTGAGGGTGCTTCTTCTTCAGACTAGAATCCAGCTCGAACATATGCTATAGAGAAAGCACAATAGAAAACTTAGCCATAAAAAATTTTTACTTAAAATTTACCTCAGAAGGAGAAGCAAACCTTTGTCCCCAAGGTGGGATAAAGCTGGCTTCATTTGAATAAGAGCATGAAGATTGGCCTAAAATAAATAATTATTAGGTAAATTAACAATTGCACAAAGATAGTAAATTCTCTATCTTCAAAATACCCATAATATGTACATTATAATTTCATATAGTTTTCTATTAAAACTGAATACTTAATAACAGCTGACGTGAGCGTATTTTGTTAGAAAATCATGAACCATCACCTTGTCTTCACATGCTTCATCAAGGATATCGAGAGCTTCAGAAGAAATTGTTTTGTTTTTATCATGTAGCTGGGTCACCAGTAATTCAATTCCCCAATTATTGAAGAATTCAACATTAGCTCTCAATAATACTCTTAAGTGTTTTGTTGCATACAGCCTGCAGGCCTACAAAGACAAACAAACATGTTTTAAAAACCCCCACAAACTTCATCAGGAATAGCGATTTTACTTTGCTTTGGGATAGTTTTGCTACTTGAAAGGGGAGAAAAATTGGAATTGATAATGTAGCCCTTTATATGATACTTTTTTTAGTGGTAGTAAAATAAAATACTTCTGTTTATATCTACTTGTTTCTTCCCCTTTATATGAAAAGATGAATTCTATATGGAGGTCTTTTGAGGAACAAAAATTTTATAGTAAGCTCATATTCCATCCCATATTCTTGTAATTTATAATTAATTTTACTTGGCTGAAATCTACAAAATAAGGAATTACCCAATTATAAAAAATATAGTATTATTGCTGTTATACTCACATCAGTGGCTGCCGTGAGGACTTTGGAAAGGATGACTCTGGCCAACCCATCTCTGCTGTAGTCCAAGCTGGAAACAGTCAGTTTTAGCAAGTGATCTTGGTTTTTCAAGGAGCAAAGGTTAAGGAGACTAAAAAATCAGAAAGAAAATAATGAAGATTAGTAGAAATTATTGTATCAATTTGTTAATTTGCTAAATATTTTAAAATTCCTAATATAAACAGGCATTTCTAAAACAAAGCATTTAATGACAAAAATAGAATCACGACTGTTGTCGGTGCCCATGAGCTCTTTCTCTCTTTTCTTTGTTCGCTTGATCCCCCCTTCCTCCCAAAAGCCCCTCCAGAGCTGTCAGCCTGCTTTCTATCTAGGAGCCTCTTTCTGTTTGGCTTGCAGTTCGGTTCATTCGTTAGATTCCACATATAAGTGAAATCATACGGCACCTGACTTTCTCTGACTGGTTCATCTCACTTAGCATAATGTTCTCCAGGTCCAACCATGTTGTTGCAAAGGACTCATGGACACGACGACAGTCTGGTGACTGCAGCGGGGGAGGAGGGGAGGTAGGGGAAAGCACAGGGAGGGCAGATGATACTGAAAATACAGTAAGAGAAGGACTCGTGGACATGGACAACAGTGTGGTGATGGTGGGAGGGTGTAAGGGGGATAAACGGTAACGGAAAAAATACAATAAATAAAAAATAAAAATAATGTAAAAATAAATAAAACAAATAAATAAATTGAATAAATAACCAACATTGACGCTAAACCTTTGGTCAAACACCCAAACTAATATTTTTCATAAAACTAGTCATTTTTTAATGATTACCATTTATCCTTTAATAGTCATGTCTGTTATTAAATTACTTCTTTTGTTAAAAAAACACAATCTAGGGATGCTCACCATTGAAATACACTGCATTTTTCCAGCATTTTGACTCCATGAGGGTGGCAAGAAAGTGTTCCAATAAATAAAAAGTAGTGTTGACTAAGAGTAGTCAATAAACCATTATTTTGAAGACTTCTTTCAGGTTTCATACCAGATGCGGCATTGAGCCACTGAACAATATCCTTTACTAGATCCTCTAAGTATCCTTGCCCATCCTAAAAGCAAATACATTGTAATGGTATTAGAAAAGCATTCAGTACCTATAATTAGAAAAATTAACTTTAATCAAGTCTGCAAAATGTAATAATGATGAAGTTACTAGTAACAGATTATGAGTCACTGAGTGCCTGCTGTTTTTCATCCCAGCAGACACCATGCTGCACGGAGACGGGGCTATTTTCCATTCAGTAAGAAGAACACCAGGTGTTCCAGAAGGCAAACTACTTGCCCAAAGTCACAAAAGTAGTGGGATTCAAATCTAGTCTGCTCATTTGCTATGTTTCTAAACATAGCTTATGCATATTCAGAAATAAAAGGGAGAAAATTTAATGAAAAAGATTTACTCTGGAAAATATTCAAAGTGATTATTACCTCTTCAGACTCAAGAAGAAATTCAGTAAAGTGGCAGCCCACAACTGTCAGCTGCTTTGACTTGGCAAAATCCAGGTCCAGGTTGGCATATAATTTACTGCTGGGCTTGTAAAAATAAAGTAGTCTTCGTACAAACCTAAGATCAAAATAAAATTAGAAGCCAAGAAACCAAACAATTACTTTAGAATCTTAACCATACTTTAGGGAATAATAAAGCTTTGAATGTTTTAGGTCTAAACTATTGAGGTAAATGGCAAGAAATTTAACACACACAAAAACAGAAAACAAAACAAAAGTCCCCTCAAACCCCTTCATTTTAAAGAATATCTGTGTAAAATAAGAATTTTACAGTGAGATGCCTGAAATACATTGTAGAGAACAAAGGCACTAGCAGGAAAAATGCAGATACAAGACAGCTAGAGGATAAGGTTGGATAAATATGAGAAAGTCATCTGGGCATAAATTTTCTTCTATTATATTTTATAATATAATAAAAAACTTTGTATCATGACTCCATAAAATAATCTTATTCTAGATAATTGTAAGCATGTTATCACACTATAACTGTCTTTTTTCATAACTGGGCAAAAAGCCAAGTATAAAAACTGCAGGTAAATTTTTGACAACTGAATTTATGAAGCAATGAACACAATCTGTGATATTTCAATGTTACAGTTTTCACCACTATATTCTAAACTTCCATTTAATTCAGTTCAACTTAGTTTCATTCACTACAGTTCAATCTGATAAGGGTGCCAGTGAGAGAGAAGCTAGCGAAACACAAGTGAATGAGACATCATCTCTGCTTTCAAGGAATATAAAAATTAGTGCTGTGCTTCTTAGTCCAATGTAATTTATGTGATCTATATATTTCTCCAATTTCAATATCGATATTAAGTAAAACATCGTGAGTTGATAAATACAACCAAAACCATGAAGTAGCCTTGCTGGTGTGGTCGAGTGGATTGAGCACTGGCCTGCGAACCAAAGGGTCATGGGTTCGATTCCTAGTCAGGGCACATGCCTGGGTTGTGGCCAGGTCCCCAGTAGAGGGCACATGAAAGGCAACCACACACTGATGTCTCTCTCCCTGTCTTTCTTCCTCCCTTCCTCTATAAAACTAAATAAATAAAATCTTAAAAAAATAAAAAACATAAAAATCATGAAGTAAAGGCCCTCTTTACTTCTCCAAGGAGATCAGTACTGGTGGTTGGTTACCTAATGCAGATGCAGTAAAATGCATTAAAGCTTGAAGTGCTATATTCGCTATGAATAGCAGCATGTTTTGTGGAAGGTGTAGAGCACTAACTTGATTAAGGTGAGTGTAAAGAGGAGGAAGAATGGCTAACCCTTCAAAATCAGATGCAAATGGAAGTAGAAGTCGATTACTAATAATGGCCAACATTCTGGGAGGGAAACATCATGGCCTTACTATGCCATCCTCATACTTTATGGTAGGATTACTAGAGAGTTGATATTACCCAATCAGAGAAACTTTTATCTCAAGTACTTCATTTGTTCCAAAACTAAATAACTAGGAAGAGAATTAACTGATACCTTCTGGTTATAAGACTACACATAAAATTGTATAAAAAGGCGGTCTCAGACTAACAATTTTTCAACTTTACAATGGTGCAAAAGATATGCATTCAATAGAAACTGTACTTTAAATTTTGAACTGTAAACTTTCCCCAGTCTGGTGGTATGCAGTACAATGCTCTCTCATGATGCCGGGCAGTGGCAGCAGGCCCCATCTCCCAGGAAGGTATGTGATCACCAGGGTAAACAAGTGCCACTCTACAGAACACCGTGTTGCCGGAGTTTTTCTATATTGTTCTGAGCATGTTTGAGGCAGGCTAAGGTATCATGTTGAGTAAGTTAGGTGCATTAAATGAATTTTCGTCTTTCAACTTATGAATTCATGGGTTTATAGGGATGTAACCCCACCACAAGTTGAGGCATATCTGTATTTATTTGTAAAATACTAACTATTACAATGTATGTATCTTCAAAGCACTGATTATTAACAGATTAGGTATAATTCAAAGCTAAGTCTTTACATTTAAAAAGCAAAATAGTTCTTACATACCTGTGTAACTGTTCATCTTTATAGTTTCTTAGATTTACATTTGGCCACTGGAAAAACATAATGTTTATATTATAAATGTATTTAGCAATGTCAAACAAAACTATGATGAATTAAAATGAATAATAAAATGAAGATGATCAAGTCAGTACCAAGAAGCACCTTGTCATACCTTAAGAATGGTCCCTACAAGATTCCAATTCCATTCAAGATTCTCTTTATGTTGAAGGACTTGGCTGTCTCTAAGGTTCATTAAAAGAGCTTCCTCTGTATCCTAAAATCATGAGAAAGTAATAAGGAAAAATAAGGCAAATTGTCTCAAATCAGAAAACTATGCTTAAATTTTAAAAACAAAAGAAAACATTTTTCATTTAATAATGGATTATCAAAATTTTAACTTTAAAAGTTACAAAGACACAGCTGTAAACTGCCTAATCATTATAAAACTTGGAAGCCATTTGAAAATCCATATGCACAAATAAAATTGAAAAGTCAAGTAAGTATATGCATACTAAATCCAAGCAAGTATGTGCATACTTAAGAGACCAAGTTAAAAATTGTGATTTTGTGTCAGTACCTTAAGAACAAATATATCCTTCTGAACTCTGAGATACTGATCCCGTTTCTGGTGTGTTATAATGGCTTTCTGAATTATGTGGTCTAAATGAAGACTGTAAGGTTTAGGTCCTCGTTTCTTCATTTCATGGAAGCGTTTTAAGCAGTTCAAGGCTGCACTGGCTCGCCTAATGAGAAGAAATTTCAATTAATACTATAGTAAGCTAGCATAATTTTAAAGAGATCACTTTGGTAAATTACTCTATTAAAACTTGCATAAATTTAAGTATAGAGATTGTTATTAAAAAGTAAATTATTTAATCAAATTTGGAACCATAAAGAAAAAGAAATTAAGAACACTGCTGAAATGTATGAAGAAATTCATGGCCATAAACAGACCCAGTAAATTTGAGTAAATCAGGCTTTGGGAAAGTATACTTTTCTATTATGAAATTACTGAAACAAAAGCTGAAAGTTACCATCACTAATGTAAGCCTAGAGTCAGGACTGAGATGGCCCGTAAGGACCTCAGTTTATAAATACATAAGCTTGTTAAATAATAGTATTTCACTGACAATGAAAATAAGTAGAATATTACTATGAACTGTTAACAAAAATTCATAGTTTTGAACAGCTAATGAAGTATATTTTACTATCATTACAAAAACATATGAGGTCCAAAAACATAGATTTTTAAAATCACACCTGAAAAACAGGCGCTCCTGGCCTATACATAATCTTTACCAAATGAAAAGAGCCCTACCAGCCCTTCTCAATCAAGCTCCTCTACCTTTACCCTATATATTATATTCTGTTATTAGAACTGGAATTACAGCAAAGCAATAGCTATATTACCAAACTTTTGTTTATAGATTCTGTATTTGCAATATTTCTTTCAGAGTTTAGCTTACTTCAATGCCTACAGTATGGGCTACAAAATTCCAACGTTAATTTTAACCCCACATATATAAAAAAAAAAAACACTGTTAATCTTTGTACTTTATTCATGTGAAATAATTTAAACATTAAAAACAAGCCTTAATTGCTGCTCAAAACATAAAATAATCCCCAAAACCTCACAATCAACATTTTTATTAATTTGGTAGAAAGCTGATGCCCCTGTCCAGAAACATGCTAGAAAGAGCTGATTTTACCAAGCTATAATACTTTGTGGCCTAAAACACAAATTATAAAAAATAAAACTATTAATTTTCCTCTTATCTGTATGGTTTCCCTAGAATAATTTCCAAGCATAGCCTATTCATATCACTTTTTAAAAAGAAGAGACGGTTATCTAATTGGGTATTAAAGACACCAGGCAAAAACTTTCCTAGAGCTCTGACACTTACACTCTCTTCTCCTTGGGGATATCAAAGGATGCTGCCATATTCATCAGGGTGGGCAGGCAGTGCAAATGATGGCTATGTGAATGAGGAAGAATTGTGTTTGCCTAAAGTGAAACATAACATTTGTGAGAGCTGAGAAATATTTTATGTGCTAGATTATCTACAGATATAATAAAAAGACTCTAAGGTTTTACTCACGAAATTAACAATGATTTAATTTACAATACATATTTATTTATAAGTTTACCTTACCTACTTTCAACAAAGAGATATAACAAATATAGACTTGCATTAATAAAACTAAATTTCAGATAGTTCATTATAACATTAAATTGTAATTTTTAAGTGGTACATAATTAAACTCAATCTTTAAATAATCTCAAAAAACAATACAACAAAACTTAGATCCAGAGCTATAATTTATATTAAAAGTAATATTTAAAATGCTAAATGCAAATATCTTATAAATTGACTTCTTAAGTTTTAAAAACCACTTTCTTAAAACAGGTTTGTCTCATATTCTGATAATATTTAACTTAAGAAACTTATTATCTCCTTCTTTCCAAACAAGATTCTACCACTCAATCTGCTTTTATCAATGAAGATAACTAAATTAATTAAATGTAGAAGCCAGAAGAGGTAAGAGTAATAAGTAATGAACTAACAAAAACCACTGTACTACTCAAAAGCACTTTTATATTTTAAGAGAATCATAGAATTCTGGTATGTAGATGAAAAGGAAAAAAGTGATTCATCCATATAAAAGCAAATAGTCTGGATATTAATATGCTTATAGGAAATGATATCTTCAGAACAGAAATCAAAATAGTCAAACCTGAGAACCTGCAACATTACTTAATTCCTCCATAGATGGGCTGAAGAACAGAACAAGTGGCTAAATAATTTATTGATAAACAAGACAGTTATCATTAAACTCTGTTTAATTCTCTTTACTTCACTCACACAGCCCAGCTGCTATGTGGGGGAAAAAACGACAACTGGGGAGGTAAGGTGCTAAAACAATAACTAAAACAAATACTCTGCCAATAATAGCAAGCCATAGTATAATTTTAAAAGACTTGCCATTGGGCTACTTCTTCCTCACTGAGTTTAAAATAGTTCTTTTTACTTAGCATTTTATTAACTAAGAGGTAACCTACAGATAGGAACTTCTATCTTACAAGCAAAGCTTCCTCACTGTTTGATTTACTGGGAGTAAGGAATGATCAGATCACCTTCCTAACTCCTTGTTTCCAGACGTAGCATTTTATTAACTAAGAGGTAACCTACAGATAGGAACTTCTATCTTACAAGCAAAGCTTCCTCACTGTTTGATTTACTGGGAGTAAGGAATGATCAGATCACCTTCCTAACTCCTTGTTTCCAGACGTTATTCATGTCACAAAATCATGGTGCAAAAAAAAAAAAAGTTCCCACCCCACAAATCTCAACAGGTACGTTTACAGAGAAGACTGTGTTCGAACAAGGCAGGTATAATCTGAACTCCTGCACAAAATTCTCTAAAACTCAGGCACTGACTGTCCCATTCCATTATATAGTTTTGTAATTCCTTAGAAAGTCTTTCTAAGAGAGATTAAGATTTAAAGGACTCAAACTGTCAACACTGAACGTTAGTGCAAAAATCCGTATTTGGTACTTTGTACATTTTATATTTGTTTCATTTCTAAAACTAGCCAATATATATCAAGATATAAAACGTCAAGGGTTCTTTGTAATGAGAAGATATATGTCCTAAAACATGCATTTATTCTTTGAGATAATACAAAGTGACATTGTTAAAATAATCTATTTCATAAATTAAAATATTAATGACATCAGACACAATCGGGAGTTGGTCAGCTCACCATGTGCAAAAGCTCCCCTAGAAGGATGGTGGCTCTCACTGAGATAAGGTCATCACTGTTTGTTATCACTTCAACCAAACCCTTTGAAAAGAAGAAAATACCGTAGTCACAAAACAGTATACATGAACACATTTACGCAAATGTCTGTTGCTCTGAAAGAATTATGTTAGAGAAATAAAATAGAATAAAATGAGGTTTGTAAGTCTTACCTCTAAAAGTCCATTACGAATAAATGCGGAAAGTATCAATGCCAAATAATTATCCATGAGGTCTGGCCTGTAATAAATACCACACAGAAACGACTTAAACAATATTCTATACATTATGTAATGTAACATAAAAACAGTAATTGTAATAAATTTGAATCATTTATATATCTAAATTTTACCTGGATCTGGCACGATGAGGAAGAATAGTTTTTGCCTCAGCTGCTACAAAGCCATCTGAAAGCCTCCAACTGTCCTGGAATCTACCTGGATCTAAAACAGTTAAATTCAGGCAGTTAGAAGATAATCAGATGTTACTGAAATACTTCAGATAAGTGTATATAACTACCAGCTAGCCAGGCTATAAATAATCTTTTAAAATACCAGTTAGAAAAAAAAAACATTAAAAAATGAATACAGAAAAAAATGATTTATAATGTATACAAATCTAACTTTTTTTTGGGACTTTGGGGTCATTTGACTAAAATAAAATAAGGCAAGAAATAGATGATCTAATTTGAGAATTACACAAATTTCTTATGGTCTCCTCTTCCTTCCTTGGTCCATCTTTCTATTAATTTCATTGCTTATTTGAAAGAGATAGGGTGACATTTAAATAAGAAATTAAACAATTATTTTTAGAAATCTATTGCAGTTTTTATTTCTATATTAATTTCATGCCGCTATGATGCACTAATAAAAGAAAATCATATTCAATATTTAGTTCAGTATTTTTCCTTTAAGGGGTTGTGTCTCAATTAGGTATGACATTTTAAAAATTACAACATTTGAATAGATGCAAATGTACTTCAATACTTACCTACACTGAGCAGTGCTTCTATGAACTCTTCCGTCACAACAGGTAAAGGAAGACGAAATATATCGTAAAGCACTTCAAGCAAACCTCGCTGCAAGTGCAAATAAATACAGTTCATTTACTTTTCTGGAAAAAATATTTTGCTTAAAGATGTTATGAATATCTTATTCACAAAATTAAAAATTGAAAAAAACAGAACTAATATATATTTCTGAGCTACGCTCAATAAAAAATTACTAAATGCTTACTACATACATGATTTAATCTTTTCAGTAAATCTTTAGAAACCCCATTGTACATGTAAAGAAACAGATTTAAAGGTTAAAAGTAATACACCCAAGGCCACAGAACTCTAAATAATAAACCCAATCAAACCTCGGTCAGATTCCAAAGGGCTATGTTACTCCATCATCTCCTGAGTAAGAAGCCAACTGAATGAAGCAGCCTCTCGGCCTCTGGTTGCTTCCTTCTCAGTCCTTCCACCTATAACCACATCCTTCCACTGCCATTGTCTCAATGCCTTTTACTTCACATTCTTTAAGTGAGGCACCCCTGGCTAATATTGTCTAGTAATATTCAACTCCAAATTTGGCTCATATAAATAAAAAAAAGAAAACAGGAAAAAATTTTGTTCCTTTGAATAAAATTAAAACACACTGAAGGGGAAAAGAAGAAGTTAATTTTTCCCTCCAATTTCCATTTGGTAACTTGTTTTGGCTGTAAAACACTAATTCTTATGCATTAATAATTTACAAATACATCTAATAAATAAGCATTTATGTACATATAGTCTGTCCAGAAAGTATCCAGCCTTGTACTATGAAAAAGAGACATTTATTGAAGAAGATACAAGAAATATTACAGGACAATGACGCTTCAGTCCACTTCAAATAGGTACCTTGGGACCTCACACAGTTCCCCCAAGTCACCATCAGCTGCCCAGTCATATATTCCTGAATCTCACCAAGGTCTGAAACCTCTTCCCTCTCAAAGGTGATTTTAGTTTTGGGGAAAGCCAGAAGTTGCAGGGCACCAAATCTGGGCTGTAAGGGGGACTGAGTCAACTGGGTGATTTGATGTTTCACAAAAAAAAAACTCTGCACAAGATGTGATGCGTGAGTGGGCACGCTGTCTGTGACGAGGCTGCCAATCACCAGCTGCCCATACCTGCAGCCTTCTGAATCTTCCAAATAGTTTCTGCAGAGGCATATTCAAGCTTAAGGCAAAATCTGATGCAGATTTGTTGCTCTACTCTCTCAGTCATTTTGAATGCAATGGTCACACAGTGCACATGCTCACTCAACAGTGTCTACCAACCCCACTGACTAGTGCAGTGAAGTCACCATTGTTCTTCTAGGCTGTCAGGTTACCTAGATGTCGTGCAAATTGTTCTTGTTATATTAACAATGGCTGGAATTTTTCCAGAAAGACTATACACACACACCATGTATATGTATATACACACACCCATGTAGATACATATATATACACAACCTAATTTTAATCAAAACCCCTTATATTATAAAACCATGTTAAAAGTCTGAAGATGCATAAATGTCAGTTACTTTTTCTTAAATACAATTCTGCATTGCTTGAACCTTTTACAATGAGAATGCCTTTCTGTACTGTTTGCATATTTAATGAATAAAGCATAATTAACTTCATATTTTTAATCCAGTTTTAGTATGGCCACAGTATTTCTAATAATTCATATTATCCTTAAGATTCAACTAAGTTGTAAATATTTATTTATGTATTTTTTAAATGCTCTATGATACAGATGAGCAATTCTTGAGGAAAAAGCATCACCCAAAATAAGCTTTTTATAATCAGCATAACTTTTACCTACCCTTATTTCCATATTTGGTATGCAAAGTACTCCAATTAAAGACTGAATGCCAGAGTTTCCAGGTTTACATAAATTAATAATACCTAAAGAAAATTAAAAAAAATCATTTACATGGATTTCAATTTTTTTTTTTAGTAATATATCCATAATATAAAAATCTGTGATGTTTTTCCAAGCTAAACTATACTATTGTATTATTTGGGTATCACAAGTGATAGTATATTTCAAACATTCTCTGAATTGCCTACTGTTTAGAGATTACCATAATTTTATTTTACTTTCTTCTTCTATCTATTTTACACCCCCAAAAGTTTATAGTATCTGATTTACAACTCGACTCCTATTTATTGATGAGTGATTCTCAGGAAACAAAAATATTAGAGAGAGTAAGAAAATGGTCTTTCTCCCTTATTTAATGCATCCTTAAACTAAAGTGAAAAACTCTGCTTGGCATTAGTCTTTTAAAAGTTTAGATAACCAACCTATCAGATGCAGAGTTCAAAACACTGGTGATCAGAATGCACAAAGAACTCCCTAAACACACCAAAAACATAAAGGTAAAAATGAAGGTTACACTAAATGAAATAAAGAAAAAGCGTTGAATTAGAACAACAGGAAAAAAAAAGAATTAAAAAAAAATGAGGAGAGCCTTAGGAATCTCTGGGGCACCTTTAAAACGTACCAACATCTGAATCACAGGAATGTCAGAAGAAGAGAAAGAACAAGAAAGTGAAAACTTATTTTAAAAAAATTATGAAGGAAAACTTCCCTAATTTGGTGAAGGATATAGATATCCAAGCCCAGGAAGCACAGAGAGTCTGAAACAAGGTGTAGCCAAAGATGACCACACCAAGACACATCACAATTAAAATACCAAAGGTTAAAGATAAAGAGATAATCTTGAAAGCAGCAAGAAAGAGCAGAGAGTTACCTACAAAGGAATTCCCATAAGACTAGCAGCCAATTTCTCAAAAGAAACTTTGCAGGCTAGAAGGGACTGGCAAGAAGTATTCAAAGTGATGAAAAGCAAGGACCTACAACCAAGACTGCTCTGCAAAGCTATCATTTAGAATGGAAGGGCAGATAAAGTACTTCTCAGACATTGTAAAGC
Source organism: Carollia perspicillata (assembly GCA_004027735.1). Taxonomy (NCBI): domain Eukaryota; kingdom Metazoa; phylum Chordata; class Mammalia; order Chiroptera; family Phyllostomidae; genus Carollia; species Carollia perspicillata. Next base: position 50,702 of record PVKM010000844.1, on the reverse strand, counting down.
TAAAGGAGTTCATCATCACCAAACCATTATTACATGAAATGTTAAAGGGACTTATTTTAAAGAAAAGAAGATCAAAACTATGAACATTAAAAGGGCAACAAGTTCACAACTATCAACAGCTGAATCTAAAAAAAAAATAAACTAAGCAAAGAATCATAACAGGAATAGAATCCCAGATATGGAGATCATTCAGAAGGTTATCAGTGGGGAGGGGGAAAGGGGAGACTGGGGAAAAAGGTACAGGGATTAAGAACATAATTGGTAGGTACAAAATAGACAGGGGGGTGTCAAAAATACTACAGGAAATGGAAAAGCCAAAGAACTTCTATGCCCAACTCACAGACATGAACTAAGGGGGAAATGCTGGAGGGAAGGGGGATACTGGGTGGAGGGGGACAAAGGGGGAAAATTGGGACAGCTGTAAGAGTATAATCAATAAAATGTATTTTTAAAAAAGTTTAATCTTAAAATCTAACTTTTAGCATAGAAGAGTGAAATTGATAGACTTCAAATAAATTGTATGGATCAAAATTTTTGGTGAGAGAACTGAATCAAATAATTTTAAGCATATTAATATCATGTCACAAAAGAAGATGTGTGAATAGTCAAGAAACTAAGTGTTCAATATCATTTGTCATTGGGGAAATGCAAATTCCATTCACAATTAGATACCACTACACACACAGCAAAACAGCTAAAATTAAAGACCAACACCACCAAATGCTGACCAAATGCAGATCAACTGGAACTCACATACACTATCTCACATACACTAAGTAGTATAAAACAGTATAAGTATTTTAGGAAAAAGACTGACAATTTTCTGGAAAACTAAACATATATCCACCTTGTTACCCAGTAATTCCATTTGGGTATTTACCCAGAGAAATGAAAGTTCACATCTGCAAAAAGAAGTGTGTAACTGCTCATGACACCCCTATTAACAACAGTCAAAGCTGGAAACAGATTAAGTGTTCACTAACAAGAGAACTAACACTGTAATACATTTACCCAAGGGAATACTATTCAGCAATAAAAAGGAACGCATTACTGGTATATGCAACATGAATGAATCTCAAAATCAAACTGAGTGAAAGAAAAGCCTTACGCTAAAGCAAAAATATACTATGATTCCACTTATATGAAGTTTCAGTCAGAATAGGCAAAGCTGACTACAATGAAAATAAACAGAACAATGGTTACTTCTCAGGGGTGTTGGCTTAGGGATTAACCAGGGAGGGGCATGAGAGAACCTTCTGGGGTGGTGGTAATGTTCTATATCCTATAAAGGGTTTGGATACACACATGTAAGCATTTGTGAAAACTCATTAAACAGATTCAAGATTTGTGATGTACAGGGAAATTTTACCTAAAAGCACAAAGCTACAGAAACAAACAAAAGTAATCAGTCAGGGCCATAAACAAATATTGAACTCTAGGTAACAGTCTTCATACTCAAGTGTTTAGGAGTCAGGAGCACTAAAATACGCAACTTCCTGTGAAATGCATTAGAATAATGTAAGAGGACTGATGAATTCACAGAGGGATGGGCAGATGAACAAATAAGCAATGAAGTAAATAGAGCAAAATTTAGGTGGTGAAAGTATATGGGTGTTCACCATATAATTTTACTGTACGTTTTGACATTTTTGATACTAAAATGTTGGAGGAAAATATTTTTAAAAAGTCGTATAGAACTCAAATACTTATACCAGTATTTCTCAAACTCGGGTGTCTGATGTAATGTGAGAGGTTATAGATTAAGATACAGTCTTTACAGATCATACTCTATACTAATAGTTTGGAAAGCAGGCAGTTGCAACTCCTGAAGAAACTGTGTTCCAGAGTTCATTCATCAATCACTTATTTGGATTTTGAAATCTATTATCTGTAACAGAAACATCACAAATACAAAAAAGCTCATTTACCTCATAAATAGTACCCGTTTCTAATGATGGATCAGTATATAAAGGCCACAGGACAAAGACATTTAAGAGAGGCAAGGAAAGAGAGTGGCAGAGATTAGCGACAATGACAGGGAGAGTAGAGCCTGGAGGGAGAATGAGAAGACAGGAACTAGGCTGTCCTGGTGGTTAAAGCCAGAGAGAATTCAAGATTGGTGACACAGGCACGGCTCTAATGGCAAGGAAGGTGAAGGCCAGTAAAGGGTGACGGCCACAGCTACAGATAACAGTTAGAGTGAGGTCTGGAGCAAGGGCAGTGACAGCTAAGCCTGGCAGGAGGGCTGTGTTGGTTCCACACTGAATAGTGTGTGCAGGCTGGCTAAGTATAAGAAAGAATGTGTGATCGTTGGGCCCTTGTAAATACTAGTTTATCCCGAGGGTGAGGGAGATCAGCAGCCATCATGCACAGATGGCGCAAGTGGAGTTTCCACCAAAGCTCAGAGAGGTCAGAGGAAGTCCCTGTAAACACAGTGGCCAGGAGCCAAAGGCTGGGAAAGTAATTTGCATGAAAAAGATATCTGTTTGTTAAGGTTATCTAGGTACAGGAAGTGTTTAGGTAAATTTTCTAGTTCTGCTTACTGCTACACTCCTTTGTATGCTATTCCTTAAATTACAAAGTCAAGGAGGAAGAAGGTAATTATTAATATAATTGGTGGTATTATATTAAGAAAAATGTTTGCTTTTTATTCCACAGAAAGATAAAAACATGCATAATCCCTCTTCTAAAGAAATTTGAGAGTACTAATGGCCTACCCTTGCTTATTTGGTATTAATGACATTTTATATTATACTTTTAGGTAACAAAAGTATAGAGCATATTTAACTTTCTTAATTGGCCAGGCAATCATGAGTATATAGACTTACAAACAGTCAATTTTAATAATTTTGTACAAATCCCTTTAGCTCTAAAAATAACATATAAGGTAAGACTGGAATAACATCTAAACTGGATGCTGCAATGATAATCTGACATTTGGAAGCACAGTGAAGTTTTTCTTCTATAAGAGTGTCTTACAGCAGCACAGAGGAACTTACCTGCCCATGACCGGAATGTTGCTATGATTCCCATTTTACTGGCGAGAAACCTTGCTTCTCTGTCTTCTCTGGGTGTGGTACATGGACGGCAGAAGGGGTGGGGAGGTCAAAGAAAAGAATAAAATGTTAAAACAAAAAGTGAGTTTTTCCTGGTACTATAGCAGTTGAGCACTATCATTAGTTAACATTTAAGTATTTACAGAGGGAATTAAACATGTTAAAAAAAGATCAGAACTGTCTCAATGTGAAGGACCCAATAACATAAGGACCCCCTTCCAATTTCAGATCCACAACACAGTTTAAAGTAAGTTAGACATTTTGCCTTTTTTATTTAGTTCCACGTTTCCTGCTTTTTAAAAGAAGTAGTCTTAGATAGCTCATTATCACTTCTAATCGAGCACTAGATAGACAACACCAGCATGCTTACTGAGCATTTCTGTCAGAACTCTAAAACACCCACATGGCCTCCAGATTCCATGTCCTAATCTGTGGATCTGGCCTGTATGGTTTTACTGTCGTGAGTGTGGTTGTATTGATGTTGTAGAGCCCAGCAGACCATAAGATAGGGAGATTACTGGTGGGCTTGATCTGACTAAAGAGTTTTCTCAAGCTGGTAAGTCTGAGATTCAAGCACAAGGATTCTAGGAATTCCTCCTGTTTGAAGATGGAGGGAACCATGTGGCAAAGAAAGAGGCTGGCCTCTGGAAGCTGAGTGTAGGCTCCAGCTGACAGCAAGGAACCAGGGTCCTAAGTTGTACAACAGCAAGAAAGTAAATGCTGACAAGCACCTGAATGAGGTTGAAAATGGACTTCTCCCCACAATCCCCAGACAACAGCCACACCAGACTTCTGAGCTACTGAACTGGGAGCTGATAAAATGACGTTATTTTAACATGCTACGTTTGTAGTAATTTGTCATGCAGCAATAGAAAATATGTATGCTGTGCATCAATAAACAGAATATCCAAGTAACATAAGAAAAAGCCAAGAAAGCAGTCTAAAAACCCAAACTTCGTTAACTTAGCAGAAATAGGTTTGAGAAGTCTTAAACAGAGCACATCTATTTTGATTTCTCAGCTCAGGTCATGATATGTTAGAACATGAGGAGTACACTGTGATGGAGGTGATTAAAGATATACAACCACTTTTTTTAATTCAAGAGGAAAATGAAAAACAACAAAAATATCCCTATTTCACAATGTTCCGTAACTTAGCAATTTTAATGTTTACTATCAAAATAAGTATGCCTGCAACCAACAATCATAAACACATACCAGATAAACACATCATAGCATATTTACGGGAATTATGTCATTTGCAAAATCTTCACAGATAGTATATCATTTGATGTCTAATCAATTTAATTAAAAAGCTATCTCAGAATATCTAGCGAACTATGTGCTTTTTCTCTCCCAAACAACTCTGAAAATTATCCTGCCTCATTTTTAGAAAATAATCTTTACTCTGCATCCTTTCACTTCCCTTTTAACCTTACTTTCAATATTCTACCTATGCTATCTTCCTGTTTACTCAACTTGTTAGTAAGGTAGCAGCACTTCATTCTATCCTTGTTATTTTATTCTTTTAGTCTTTCAATGTAATTATACTAAAAAAATATAAACAATGAAAAAAAGACCTAGGTTTCTACAGCAGCCTAATTTATCTTTTTAAATGTAAAATTAGTCTTTAAATTTCTCAAAGTTTACTTTTTTTCCTTTTTTATTTTAATTGTTATTCAAGTACAGTTTTCTGTCTTTTTACTCCCGTCCCAGTCCACCTCCCCCAGTGCTCCCCACCTCCCTCCCATTTCTACCTCCCTCCCATTTCCACCCCCCTTAAAAGTTTACTTTTAATTTTTTAAACCACAGTTAATTACATTATCAGAGACTTACAACATAATTCCATGAAATACTAAACTTACTCAAACTCACATTGCCCTGACTCTACACGAAATCAGGCAATTTAAAACTTTACTAGCAACATACACATCACCTTTTAAATCCCTAGGAACAAACAATACTTACTTGAGCTGTCCTTCAGCTGTATCTGGACTATGTCTGTAGTGAAAATCAGTATAAGGTGCCAAAATTCGCTAATAAAAAAAAAAAACAGAAAAAAGTAAGTGCCCTTATTGTAAAATGCATTCTTTCTGTAACAAATTAAAATTAATTCCACTTCTCTATATCTTTAATTGTGTACACTGTTTGAGAGACTTATTTCTTTAAACTCATCATCATTAAACTCATCAAACTCATTGAATGATTTTTTTAAATATAGAAACTGAATTTTTAAAACTTTAAATTGAAGTGTAATACACATATACATATAAAAAACAATGCACAAATCACAAATGTGCGACGTGATGGATGTTCTCAAACTAAGTTCTCTCCTGCAGCCAGCACCAGATGAAGAACCCACTAGCAGCCTCAAAACCTCCTTCCTCCCCCTTGGTACTCACAAGTCACTGCCAACCCGGGGATTACTATTCTGACCTGCAACACTATGACTTAGTTTTGCCCACTTCTGACCATTATTGGAATGGTTTTATTTTATCAATTACATTCTCCTCTTGTTGCTATTATTAAAGGAATCCAAGCTATTTTTTGTGTATTGCCCCTATATTCAGCAACCTTGCCCTACTCACTCGTTTTCGAGCTTTAACCACTTGACCGCATTTGCTAACATCTGCCAGTGCCTACTGCATTATTGTGGTCTGAATTTTAATTTTAAACTCAATTTAAAACATGGAAGATCTAACTAATGTTGCTTTTGACAATCAGTATTTTTAAGAAATATTTAGTTACATATGTACTTTTCTGGCATTTTTCATTCTGTCCTATATTTGTTTAGATCATATTCCTTTTGACTGAGGACTCCCTCTAGCCTTTCTTTGTGCCTGCCTCGTTTTATAAATAATAATAAATATCTACTATCTCACATGGTTTCTGTGACTCAGGAATCTGAGAGAGGCTTAGCTCGGAAGTTACAACTCAGGGTCCTCCCATAAGCTTCAAAATGTTGATCAGGGCAGGAGCATTCTGAAGGCTTGATGGGAGCTGGAGGATCTGCTTCAAGACAGCTTATTCACAACGTGCTAGCTGTTGGCAACAGGGCTCAGTTCCTCCCCACGACACACAGGAAAGCAATCCAAGAAGAGTAATGTTTCTTTATATCCCCTTGGGTCTTTAGTCGGAAAAATCTTTATTTTACCTTTGTTTTGGAAAGTCATTTTTTCTGGGCATTATTTTCTTTCAGCACTCTAGAGACTGTTCTACTTTCTCTGGTTTCCATTAATTCTGTCAGGAAATCAGCTGTCAGACTTGCTCCTTTGAAAGTAATGTCTTTTTTCGTAAAGATGCTCTTAAGTTTTGTATTGGCCTTGGTTTTCAACAATGTTACTATAATGTGCCTACATATTATTTTCTTTGTATTATCTCATTTGGAGTTTTCCGAGCTTTGCAAACATGAAGTAAAAGTTTCATCGGTTTTAGAAACAAAAGTTTTGGCCATTGACTGTGGATATTTGCTTCTGCCTATTTTGTGTCTCTTCTCCAAAGACAATTATGTTTTATCCCTTTTGTTCTGTCACCTTCTTTTCCCACACTATGCCTTACTCTGAATATTTTTACTGACTTTTCTTCTCGTTTACTAATGGTATCTTCTTGCCCAAAATGAATTTTTAACTTCATTGAGTTCAAAATTTCAGGTATTATGTTTTTTAGTACTAGAATTTCCATTTGACTCATTTTATATTACAATTATCTGGTGCAATTCTCTATTATCTTGTCTATTTTCTTCCTCTTTTCCTCTATTTTTTAAACAAATGAATCATAGTTGTTTTAAAGTCCATTCCCTCTAACTGCAACATTATGGATCACCTTTGGGAGTATTTCTACATAACATTTTTTGTTTGGGTTTTCAGTCACAAAGACTTTATCTTTTCATATGACATTCCATCAAAGTCCTGATGGAATGTCAGACAGGTTGAATTTTATAATCCAAATGATGTTATCGCCATCAGATGGTTTACCTTTTCCACTGTTCGGTAGGTTAAGGAAGCTGATTATTTTTTCTGATCATCAAGTTAAGTTGAGACTATGTTGCAATTTTGATAAGATAGAGTACATTTTGGTTTTCCTTTCCTAAAGTACAGCCCTCCAGTGCTTTCAATGGAGAGCTTCACAAGCATTTTTCTCCTTGGTGCTGACTGGATTTATTTTTTTATTTCATAAGTTTTGAAGTAAGATCTCTAGCTATCCATCTATGATAGCTTCAGATTTTAGGGAATGTCACAAACAGGAAATCAGCTATGAAATACCCAGTTTTGTCACTTTAGTATCACACACTACTGCTAAATGTTCCTCTAGTTTTTCTGATCCCAGCAAAAGCCTATGTGGATTTTCAGCTACTACTTATATCCTAATCAGTAAGTGGGCCAAGGGGAAAAAGCAACTGCATAATCAGTGTGAATTCACTACTTCTCTAAAGACCTTTACCCTTTTGCCCATGGCCCTCCTCCTGGGAGGCCTTTGTGTCCTGTGCATGGAGACTGCAGCATATTCCCCTGTGCTGTCCTCAGGGTTTGACATGGTAGCCTCCATCCTGCAGAGACGCTCATTTTGGCAAATGTCTGGGGGGATAAGTCAGACTTGGTCTACTAGGGACTTCACACGTCTCTAGGCTTGTCATGCCTTGTCATGGCATAACCCCCAGGACTGCCAAATACTCTGGTCTTCTCCCTAGGCCTAGGTCATATTCTTAGCCTATAGCCTGCGCCCGAAATCTGCGAGTACCCACAAGGGCATCTGTAGATAGATCTTCATGGAAACTCTCCAAATACCTTCCTTCCTTACAACTTCACTCCCAACTGCAACAATGTCAGCAATAAAATAAATAAATACACAAATAAACTTCACTCCCTCTGGTCTTTCTTGGTTTCACAGTTCTACACTGCTCAAAACAGACGATTCCCACCCTTATCCAGCTTTTCCAGTTCTCCACAGCAGATGTTATGAACTACCCTATCCCACTCTGAAGGCTAAGTTTAATACATGTTTTTAAAATTTACTATAAAATTACAATTAATTTACAACCTTTACAGAGTTTCTACTCTATTAATATTATTCTATCAAATCTACATTTCTTTTTCTGTCTGAGGTTAAAACCTATTACATGCACTATAAATAGAAGCCAAGGTAAATTTTAAAAAAGATTTCTAACAGGAAGGAGATGTGGGCCCACTAACAGACAGTAGCACTGAAAATGGTTCCTCTGTATGCAGAAAAGGGAACGAATTATCAATTTAGAATAAAATTGATCAAATATAATTAATACAAATGAGGACAATACTCTCTTAAGAACAGATTCTACAATGAAGAAGAGGATGATAAAGTAGAAAATGATGCCACTGAGTAATATCCAAGGGAGCCAGTATTTGAATGTTTATTATGTGCCAGGTACCAAATAAAAGATTTTATGTATATCAGAATTAATGTATGAAAAGCACCAAGAAATACTGCCCCGCTCCTTACGGGCTTTATATTAGTGTTAGCTGCTGCTATTACTGCTACTACTGCTGATTCTACTAAATACTCCTACCACCATTATTATTATAGTACTCACTCTTCACAGCACTTCAGGATAAAAACCATGACCTTCATTTTACTGAGGGAAAAATGGGTCCAAGAGAGGCTAAGCCCTGGCCAGTATGGCTCAGTTGGTTGGAGCGTCATCCTGTAACCAAAGGGTTTCAGGTTTGATTCCTGGTCAGACCATATATCTAGGTTGTGGGCTTGACCCCCCCGCCCCTCCCCACCATCTGAGTGCCTATGGGAGGCAACCAATTGATGGTTCTCTCTCACATTGATGTTTCTCTCTCCCATCCTCTCTAAGTAGCAACAAGAAAGTGTCCTCAGGTAAGTAAGTAAGTAAGTAAGTAAGTAAGTAAGTAAATTAATTAATTAATTAATTAATTAATTAATTAATTAATTAATTAATAAAGGCAGGGTAATAACTGGCCCCAAATCATAAAGCTAGCAGGTCATACAAAAAAGTCCAAACTTTTATGCATAGATCTGCATATGTTCTCAATTGCTATGCTATTCTTGGGGGATCTTAGGAAAAAAAGAACTCATTTTTGTGGTTTTAAAGAACAAGATAGAAGCAAAGATATAGTCATGTACTTAAACATCTAATGTATTATTTGAAAAATTTTCACTAATATATAAAGGCTTTTTAATCTGCTGTACAATTATAGAGGAACAAAAAAACAGGCCTATACATATTACCTTGCTTCACTGTAATCATCTCACCAATTTTAAGATTCTAGTTTTTCTACTTGATAAAATAAAACTTAAACCTAAACATACAGCAAAATATGAAAAATGCCAGTTTATTCCCACTGGATTACCAAGAATAATATATTTAAAATCACATATTAAGAGGAACATTGTACTTAAATCTGTTAGTATGATACAGGCTGATGTCAATGTTATAATCTCAAATATTTCTAATAGCCCTAATAAAAGCAGAATTATAACATTTAAGACATATTTTACATAAAATAATTTAGAAAGACAAACTAGGGAAAATCTTTCATACATTGTGTAATTTCAACCCAAATACAAACAAATCCAGAGTTCATGATTTATAATGAATAACAATATAATACCTACACACAAATAAATTGTAAGAATATAGTTTGTGATAATTCTCTTCCAACCTTCACTATGTACTTTTAAATGAGTATTATTTTATATTAGCTAGAAAAAAAAGGAATTAGTAAAAAATTTTAAAAAGGATATATATGTATTCTATTTCTTTCAAGTATACATGGTCATTACTTGCTAATAAGCAGTTCTAAGTTCAAAGACTTTTAGCATGGTTTAATAAACAAACGGTATAGAATTAGCAGGAGCTATTTACACACAACATGCTAAAGTCTTTAAAAAGAAACAGTCTTCTTAAATAAATAGGTAAATGCCTATGTAACCTTGCTTGTGGCTTTAATTTGCTTAGTAAAATTTTCATTGTTAAAAAAATAAACCTCACTTTACACAATGAGGAAATATTTTGAGAATAATAATTTTCAATTCAGTCCAAACTGAATGAGCTATAAAATAAGCCAGTCTTAGAAAATTTAGGTTTGATAATGCTGTGCTCCATCTAACAACTTTAAAATTTCAAAGTAAGAGTTTGTATTTAAAGTTATACTTTAAAGCTAGAAAAGAATATTAAAGTTCCTACCTCTAATTCTACATCAGCTCGCACATATTTTCGGGTCTTTGGATGATTAAGGAGGTGCAAAATTGTAGTAATGAGGGCCTCATTTATTCGACTTAATTGGCAATCGATCACATTTTTCAAGATGGTGTTTAGTCCACCACGAAGGGCCACCACCTCTGGATTCTGAAGTGCTAAAATAAAAAAGAAAAACTTAATATATTATACAGGGGATAATTAATAAAATATAATCAGAAATCTGGGGTTTTATTTTAAAACAATTTCCTTTCTGACTTGAAAATCTTTCTAGTCAAGGACACTGAAAAGGGCACGTGGATAAAATGTATCTAGTAAGAGTCACCAAATACACTTCACAAAACTCTTCTCTATTTATGTCGCTGACTGTTTTTCTATGTCCTTTATTCCTATTTTATTGAAATGGTTCTTCTTTCCCATGAATTGCAAGGACTTTTTATAAGAGAATATTAGCCCTCTGTTTGTTTCAAATCTTTTATCAAATTTACAATTTTACTTTAGATTTTAAACTCAGATTTTAAGCTCAGGAGCTCCTTTGTTTCAAAGATCAGGCACTTTGTTGCATGCGTGCACAAATGCATGTGTTTCAATGAGTTTGTGATGAACATTTCAGTTTTCAATCTGTTGGACAATTCAGTTTGGCTTAATATGATAAACAAATTTATTTTAAAATGTTCAATCAATTATCATAGCACGCTTCATAAACTGAGTTTTATACTTTAGATATACTAAAGTTTTCTATATGTCAGGGTCTGCCAGCTCTCGATTCTTTTTCATTTTTCTATTTCTTCATAACTAGTAGAATACTTTTTTTTCTATCTCTTCATAATTAAAATAGTTTTCTTAAAATATATTAGAAAAAAATATTCCTTTCCAATCCATTTAAATTTTTTCAAAAATGTTTTCATGGTCAGATCTCTCCTGTTAATTCTGGTTGAATTATAGAATTAGGTTTCTTTTCTGATTTTTTCTAAACTGAAGAATAGCTAAATATAGTAAAATGAACACATCTTTATGATTACAGTTAAAAAACTTTTGAAAAATTGTCTATACTCTTGTAACCAACACCTCAGTCAAGGTACAGAACCTTCACCAAACTAGAAGTTCCCTCAGACCACTCTTTAATCAGTTCCCCTCCATCACAAAGGTAACCAATGTTCTCCTTTCTACACATATAGATTACCTGTGCCTTCTTGATAATAAAGTGGACAAGTTCAAAAAGTAAAAAGTACTCCCCAAACACAACATATAAGTCATACACATTTCTTACTAAGTTTATTTGTTGTACATAGTTTTATTTTCTACTTTGGAACTAGTGCAGTTTTTTTCTGTTAGATTTACTGATTATTGCTGAAACATGAATTAAATCTACCAAACCTGTATTTTCACTTTCAGTGTACTAAATCCTTAAGTCTTGTTTTTCAGGTGATTCAGTGTTTCCAAGATATACCATCTACAAGGTAAGAGAGTCTTATTTCCAATATGTAAACTTCATTTATTACTTTGTCTTACTAAGCTGGCTAGAAGTTTTTAAACAACATTAATTAAGAGCTAAATAAGATGTAGTATGTGTACAGATCCACAATTAAGAAGTGTTGATTTTAGATAAATATTCTAGAATGTTATGCAAGCAGCCTTCTAATTATTTTACTTTATATTTCTGTATAGGTATGTGAGTATACGTGTATTTGTGGGTATATGTAGATAAATGCTAGTTTTATTAAAAATTGGTAATTTCTATATTTTTACTCTCTCAATTTATACTATATAGGAATTATCTGTTTCTTGAAGAAATTTCTTTTTAAGACAAAATTAGCTGGATGAGTCTTTTTGGAGGCAATTATTTTATAAAGTACTTCAATGGCTTTTGATTATCATGTTTTATATCTTTTCGAGTCAACTAGATATTAAGTTTTCTCTGAAAATCCATTCACTTCAGTAACATTTCCAAATATTTATAAAAACTACTCCAAAATTTAAAACTATTATGTTCTCTTTATTTCTAAATTAACCTTCTGTTTCTCTAACCTTCTCAGTTTTCAAATATTATATATGTTTGCATATCTATATATCATTTTTTCTTCTTCCAATTAACACTGGTTAGATTAAATAATCTATCTCGTTCTCTAATTAGGATTCGGTTTCACTGTTCCTTTCCCCTGCTTACCTAGTAATTGATTTTTCCCTTCTCTTTCTATTTCGTGGGTACACTCACTTATATTCATTACTTTTTGCTTAATTATAAAAGCATTTTATTATAAATTAACTCTGAGTATAACTTTCTAGACATCTCAAAGATTGATATGTAGTCAAATTTTTATTTTCAAAACTTCCTTAATAAATTTTATTAGGCTCTAAAATCAACAGGCATTGTGGACAGTATTCTTAAATCCTTGATGGTCAGCTCTTTTGTTTTAGTTTAAAATTTTTTTATTAATTAATTTTTTTGTCAAGAGTCAATGTAGCCTATACCACTTCTACTTTTAGTGGCAAAAAATATTTTCTTATTTAAAATACATATCTTTGGTTATAAATGAGGCTGAACTTTTAAAATATGTTGACTAGCCATGCATTTCAGGCTGATTTATTTTTCCTATTGATCTCCATATAAATAAGTTATTTACTTACCATGTTTGTTACATTTATTTTCCTTTGTTCTAGTACTATAGTATGTTTTCTTGCCTCCTTATAATACAATCTATAGCTGCTGAAATCTGATTTTCTTTGTAATTCAAAATTCTTCCATTTTTTCCTGTTTTTCCCATTTAACACTTTAATGCTTTTGTATTTAGAATTCCTTTGTTAAAATATATAATGGACTGTTTATTGTTTCTAACCTACATCATGATACAGAATAGCCAGCTAATGTCTGACAGCCAAAATTTAAGAGATTTTACTTCAATTACCAAAATTTGGACAATTCAGGTATACTAAATTTCATGATGAGAAAAATGCTAAAATTTATAGTTTCAAGGTCATTTTGAAATTATTTATTAAACAGTAAGTCCTCTACTCCCCTATCAGGGATGTCCTACTTTCTCATATCTTTGTACTAATAACTAAAGAATTCATGTATTAAAGCCATTAAGAAATGTTATATATGTTTTCTAAAATACTGTATTTTCATTACTCAAAGAAAATTCTAACCTAGTTCACAGATAATAGCAATGCACGCTCGGACCATTCTGTCTCTTTCTTGAAGTCCATCATTTCCAACTGCTATTAATGAGTTGGCCAAGGAGCTAGGAAACAAGGAAGCATTCACAGTAATCATCTGTAACAGGGAGAAATCAGAAAAAGAAGTTACTTATTTCAAAATATATTTTTAAAATTTACTTTGTCTGAATTGAGATTTTTAAGACCATAGAGCAGGGGTGTCAAACTCATTTTCACCAGGGGCCACATCAGCCTTGTGGTTGCCTTCAAAGGGCTGAACGTAATTTTAGGACTGTATAATAAATGTAACTACTCCTTAACAGTTAAGTGAGAGCTTGGCACTGCCACCAGGCAAAAACAAGGTGCTGGCTGGATAAAACAACGTGGAGAGCCGCGTTCAGCCCACAGGCCTTGTGTTTGCCACCTGTGTCCTACAGTATTTATAAGAATTTTAATCTTCTGCTTCATGTAAACATTTCAAAGAATTAATATAAATAATAATTGATGTAACTGATGTTAATACCACTACTATGCCAAAATGTTTTGGATTTTCCCCCCTAATAGTCCAGACCATAAAGTAGTTGATCAACAAAATGTAACATTTCTGAAATTCTAAGCTCCGCTGGAAGAAAACCTATTTTAAACAACTTCTCAATGCCTAGACAAGGTAAATTAGTAGGGACAACAGCTGTCAACATACTACTAAACTATTACATTTCTGGCTTTCTTCCCAATATACCCATTTACTTCATTATGTCTACTCTCTCCCCCATCAAACTCATTGATTTGTTCCCCCATCCTTTCTCACTTTGCTATAATAAATGCCTAATAATCTCCCTATCTCTAACATTACTTATTGCTATACCAAAGGCAAACTTAATCATCTATAAACTCTTTAATATTTCAAAAAGCCATGATAAAAATAGTATGTATCTGGTAATAACCTTTGAATGAATTTCACTTCAAATGAAAAGCTTAACTGGCAATAACATATTTGGAAAACTGAAAACAGGTAACACACATATATCTTCAGTTTGCAAAACACAACGAAAACACATTGTGTAGTTAATAACTGTTTAATAAATAAAGACTACTTGGTAGATGAAGTATTGCAAAATAAGTCCTTGAAGTGGGAAGTAGAAAAGAACATTTTCTTCTGTTTGGGTGGTGATAAAGTATTAGGGACAATTAATATCCTGTCCTGGATGTTATTGGACTTATGATCCTGTTGAAAAGTAAGACTTGTGCTATGAAAACAATTAGAAGATGTAATATAACTAAATTAAAGATACCCAGTTAATTCCTATGAAGGGCCAAAGAACGACCTGTATTGGCTAGAGTACTTATAAATGATTTATGTTGTTTAAGTAGCATTATATAATATTACAAAGTTCAAATAAAGTAATAGAATATACAACTATAAAATAAATTTCCAGTAACTATAGAACTGACAGAAGTTTTCCCATTAATTTCTGAATCAGTATTTTCCATTAATCAAAAATGTTGGAGAAAGCGAGAAAGAAAGGAAAAGGAGGTATAAGAAAACTCATCTTCCTGGATGAGAAAATTCTGACACTTATGATATTAATTTATATTTTAACACTTATTATGCTTATTATTATTACTGTGCTTATAAGGAACTTAGAAAACTTCTCCCCAAAATAAAACATAATAAATTCTGAAAAGAGCTGGCTAGGAAACCAGGTCAAATGGCTTTCAGAGCTCAATCTCAATTAGTAAACTGTTATCTTAGCCAAATCAATCCTCTCAATGCTTTTGTTTCCTCGTTTGTAAAAAAGGATGTGTATAACCAGATGCTTTCTAAAATTTAAAGTATAAAATCCCACTGTATAAAGCTAAAGTGTTATGAAAAAAGATACCTATAATTCAATTTTTTTAACAAACAAAACCTCCTTATTTTTGTGGGAAATATATGCAAAGAAACTTAAATTCTGTGCAAATCAGAAAACACTTTTCTCATAAATCATTGAATATTCAAAAAATGTCATAGAATTTATTTCTACTGAAATAAAAGTTTAATCATATTTTGGGCATGACAGGATAGATATACTGGGTTGGCCAAAAAGTCTGTTTGGTTTTTTCCCTGTAAGATGGCACTTAGTTGTCTTTAACTTCATTTGAAACAATTTTGTTAGATTGTACTGTGACAGCTGTCATATCAGTGCACATTAAAAAAAACCTCATCAAACTGGTGAATTTTTGTGCAGCTAGTATAATACTGATGATGAAAGAAAATATGCAACATTTTCAGTGTATTATGTTTTATTATTTCAAGAAAGGTAAAAATGCAAAAAGAGATTTGTGCAGTGTGTGGAGAAGGTGCTGTGAGAGATTGAATGTATCAGAAATGGTTTGTACATTTTTTTGGTACTACTGACATTTTAGCCAATAATTCTCTGCTATGGGGCTGTCTTATGCGTTGGAAGATGTTTAAAAGCATCCCTGGCCTGTACCCATTAGAAACCAATAGCGGGAGATAGCCAACACACTCAAAACATCCAAATCAATACAGTTATTGGTAAAAATGAAAAATGTGTCTTTTGGCTACCCCAATAAATTAAAGATCACGAGTAGGTAATAATTCATAAATGACTATAAAGGAATTAGAAAGACAGAGATCTGTAAGGGGAGCATCTGAAATTTGAGCCAAGACTGAAAAAAACATAATGTAGAAAACATAAAAATGAAAGTTAGGGAGGTGGGGATGGCTGGGGTGGGGGGGAGTTGTGGGTGGTAAATGCAGACAACTATAATTGAACAACAATAACATAATTAAAAAATAAATAAAAATAATAAAAATGGAAAGAATAGAAGAGAAATAATGATAATAGTAGTACAGGAAACTAGTCTACATGAATAATGGCATGAGACAGGTCCTAATTAGCTGGACCAAAAGTTGGCTCTGCATGCCAAGGTAAGCAGATTGTGCTTAATAACAAAAACAATTGTGAGTCAATACAGGTTTGGAAATCCAAAGAACTAAGTTCTATTATCAGTTTCGTTGTTCTCTTGTTACATGGATAAAGAAATGAGAGATGAGGAAAATGATGACTTAGAATTTAAATAGGATAATGAAAAACAAAAGCTGACCAGTGAAAAACTATATAGATAATTACAGAAGTAAAAATCAGGAAGACTGCTTGGACTGGAAAGACAGGGAAGAAAGAAAAAATAAAACAAAAATGTTCTAAATGAGTGAAATAAGTGAAAGAGAAAGAAAAGTAACAAGAGTATTCCTTAATTATTCATAGAACAAGTTAACCTAAAGCAACAAATATTTTTACTTTTCTTATAAAATATAGAAGAAAAAAATTTACAGAAAAAAATTAAACTTCTTTGAATGCATACAAAAAACTGTCAGTGACCCAGCAGTTATACTATTATCATTAATTTCTATTAGCTCAGTTGCCAAGATGTTACTGAAAAAAATAAAGGTTTGCTTTGGTTGTTAAAAGTACTAACGAAATTATGGTTCCTCTGGCCAACAGAGGACACTGTTTATTCAGTAAGTGTGCTTTCCCTTTAACTGCTTTTATGTTTTTATCTTTTTTAAAATTGTTATTCTTTTATACTTGTCCCAATTTCTACCCTTTGCCCTCCTCCCCCTTTTGACCCAGGGATTCCAATGCTGATAATACACCTTAAGAATCCCAAGTCACCAATTCAAAAGAACTTGTACCCCTATGTTGATACAATAGCTAAGAGCTGGAAACAGCCCTTTTAACTGCCATTAGTTAATTAACCCACGGAGGATCCCTGTGCCACAACTCTTCCTCTGACCTCTATTCTACCACTGGATTCACACATGGTATCTGCCACAAGTTGCTACGTACTTTAAGATAACACAGTAGAGTGCATTTTTGTTGTGGCATTAGTAAATTGTTTCCGAGAATCTATTTACTTTGGCTATTTTGTAAACTGTAATGGGTATAAAGCATTTTACAAAATAAAAGTAAAATATTCTCTAAATAATTCAAATAGCTGAATTTCATTGTTTGAATCCATTTGGAGTTGTAATTTCTTCTGAATGCAATTTCTAGGGCAACAATTCTCAAAGTATGGTCCAGGAAACTGAGGATCTCTAGGACATTTTCAGGCATTCTGTATAGTTAAAACTATTTTCATTAATAAAACAAAAACATCACTCATCTTTTTTTACTCTCATTCATTTACAAGTATATACCAACGTTTTCCAGAGGTCCCATTGCATGTGAAATCACAACAGACTGAATGCAAAAGCAAATATGATAATCCAGCTATCTTCTATCAAAACAAACATTACAGAGATTTGCAAAAAATCTAATATAATGCCACTCTACTCATTTTCTTTTTAGCAAATAGTTATTTTATAAAAATGTTATTTATGTTTACATGTAATGAGTTTAAAATTTTCACATTAATATATATTTCAATTTCTTAATTTGTCCTAGTACAATAAATATTGACACATATAACGCCAACAACAACAAAGTCGTTCTAGGTTCTTCCAAACCAATTTTGTTTTCTTATCTTGAATTCTAGAAATCATGGTGGTAGGAGAGATTGTATGAGTAAGTAAAAATCATAAATGTAATTTTTACATTTAAATTTAGAGTCAATAGTCTCAATATAAGTTTACCTATAGCAGAAATTCATGATCTCCAATACCACTCTTAATAAAACTGCAAACATCTCTTAAGACATCTCATCCATTTACTTTTTCCTTACTATGTTTACCAGTGGATAATTACTAACCACAAGCTAGACAACTGGAAGAAAAAGAAAAAAGGGAATCTAGTTAATGTACAAACTCAACATTGTACCATTCTGGAGCATGCATTGAATTCCAAGGTAGGGAAAAAAAGAGCTAAAAAACGTAATTGCTAAATAATTTTAGATGTTTTTACATCAAAACATACATACACTTCATGAGTCTTAGGAATGTTTAGAATCAAACACAATTCTTGAAATGAAACATGATGAAATTCTTACAGCAGCTATGTCCTAGCCAAGTTAACTACTTCTCAGCTCACTCTTCCTCTGCCCCTAGGACATCACAGTACATTAAACTACAACAAAATTTCCTTGAAGGCCTCTCATCAGCAGCACTATGATTACTCTTAACACATTCTCTTGAGGAGTTTAGATTTTGACCTTTTATCATGTACAAAGGCCTGGCCTGCTTATTGCAACTGCCTATAGATTGTATCCAAATTCATCTTACCATCTGTGGCATTTGTTTAACAGTATTAACTCCAAGCATACACTTAAGAGAAAATCAGAGGAGAGAGCAAGTAGTCCTCTTTTCTCAATTAACATATCAAAGCAATAATTTCATTTACTTGTCCACGAAAGGGAGAAATATTCTTTACAATGTACATTTAAAAAAATATTATCCTAGCTATACCCAATCACATAGAATAATTACACAAAATGTTTATTCTTATCTTGAAGTTTAACAGAACTATTTAACCATATAATTTTAACAAAATGTTTAATGAGAATTTAGCCTTTAAATTTCAATAGAAAGATACCACAAAATAGTGTGAATCTAAAAATGTAAAGTACTTAACATGAAAACCACAAATCTGCCTGTACTCTTCAACATGGAGCATACCTTTCTGACTAATCGAAGTGCTTGTGTCCTTTCTACCTCGTTGCTCTGCTGTATGTCAATGCACCTAAATAATACACAAAATAATTATTGATAAAAGTTTTATCAACAATTTCTCATAAAACAATACCACTAGATCATACACATATTCATGATGTCAATATGGTACTTAAAATTTTTATTATATATGAATTTATACTACCAGCAGGTATTTATTTAGTTAGCTTACATTATCTCTAGTGATAAATACTTATTATAATAAAACATGTCAAAACTATTTCATTTACAACTCTAGGAAAGTACACAGAATATAATAAATAATTCACAGATTTATATATCTATACAGAAATAATAAACAAAAAGCAAAGTACCAAAAATCTACTGAAAGAAACATTCACCTGTTTTTGATAAAATTCAGCTATTTTATACAAACTGTGAAAGCTATAATTTAGTTAATTGTGATTTTAACCAGGCCTAAATTTACATACAGGGGTTGGCAAAAATAGGTTTACAGTTGTAAAACACAGTTTACTCTTGCATTATTTATTATTATTGTATTATTTTTCATATGAACAACTGTAAACCTACTTTTCCCAACCCCTGTATTATAAGCTAAAAGTCTTATGTACTAGCCACAATAATTCTATTTTACCAAAATATAATTTGAAATTTGAATGCACTTCAAAATTTAATGTTCTATCAAATATCAATTGATACTTCTCTCTAAAATTTATTAAATTTTTCAATTTCTGAAGTCTTTATGTTGCATAAGTCATTGTCACTTATATTTAGGCAGTTATTTTTCTAATTGATATTTTATATATATAGTATGCTATTCAAAAAGCATTTCTTCTCTCTGTATGTAATAAAATACCGTTTCTGGCCACAACAGAGAGGCTTGGCTCAGACCAACACTCATACTAAAAACAACTATAAAGGCTGAACAACGTACTTTGTAAAGCCGCTGTTAAAAAAACAATGGATAATAATCCCTGGAAAGAGAAGCACAAACTCCACATCCACTCCAGGCTTTTCCATGGGGCCCTTTGTCAATACCCACTTTCAGGGAAACGGTCTTAGCAGAAAGCAAAAGTCTTGTTGAACTGGAGGGACAGGCTGAACTTTGGGGCAACCAAAGTGGCTGGGACTTGAGGGGAAAAAATCCCCTAGGAAAAAGGTAGGAAGGTGAGTGCAAATCTGCGTACAATCTCCTATTCGAGCAATATGCCAATTTCTATGTTGTGCAAAAGCAGGGTTAAAATCCAAGAAAGCAAGCTAAAAGCTACTGCTGAGAAGCAGATATTTTAGCAGGTACGTAATATTCTAAGACAGAGGTTAGGCCTCAAGGCCAGGCCGGTGAAGAGGTTCGGCTAAACATCTACACTTTTACTTGAGATCCCAAATAGTCACTTCCTAGAGCAAAGGCAAAGCTAAAACCAAACTTTAACAGAATCGATGTTATACACCAACATTCTAGAATAAATCTTGACTCTCTGAAAGGGAGAATAACATGATCCATACCCAAAAGTTTTGAATATACAATGTTCACATCCAATTGGATAATAAGGTATGCTTTAAAACAAACAAAAGGCCAAATAACAAAAAACTAAAAAAAGAAAATGACTAGAAAGAGAACACAGGTGATTCACATACTGAAGTTGTTATTCAAGGCTCTATAAACAATTACGCATAATATGCTCAAGAAATTAGAATGAAAGATGGAGAAATAGGTAGAGACCTAGAATCTTTAAGAGTAAAATAAATCATAGAAATACAACAACTAATGTTGTTAGTTACTCAAGAGACTGATTTACTAGTAAGATGAAGGAATTTTAAAAAATCACATGAAGCGCAAAGATTAACGACGACAAAGGATGAAAATACAGTAAGGGCATCAGAGACATTTGGGACAGTGAACAGGTTCGACTTACATAGTTGGAGTACTAACTATAGGTAGGAGAGAATGTTACCAAAAACTTTCAAAGTAACCAGAGGAAAAAATATATACATCACTTATAAGGAACAAGAAAAAGTGAGCTACTTACTGTTCAATAGATTAAAGAAAAAAATGCAGAACACTTTCTTGAAGCATTGAACAATAGTAACTGGTCATAAAAACAGCCTTCAAATAGGAAGGCAAAATAGGGGCATTTATAGGCAAATAGAAGATGAAAGAATTCATCTCCAGTAAAGCTGTCCTACAAGAAACATTAAAGAAAGTTCATCAAACAGATAGGAGGAGATCCAAGATGAATGTATGGAAATGCAAAAAAGGAAGAACACTGGAATGCATAAATAATGTAAGTAAATATCAGTAGTTGCAATTTAAAACAAAAACAGTACTATCCTGTGAGGTTACAGATTTATGTAGAAATAAAAAATACAGCAATAACAAAAAGAAGGGAGAGGATATAGTTAAACTGTAAGAGGTTTCCTGCATTGTGCTTGTTTTAATAAAAGAGATAGACCTTAATATATAAAGAATACCTGTTGTGATCTCTAGGGCAACTGCTAAAGAAACATTTATACAAAAAAAATTCTTGATTATTCCAACAGGAATAGGAGAAACACAAGAACAAAGAAACATTTATAAAAAAATTCTTAATTATTCCAACAGAAAATAGGAGAAACACAAGAAGAACAGATGTGACAATAGACTGCAACAGCAAGACAGCAAACAAACTCAAATACATAAGAAAACTGATAGACGACAATCTCTCTCTCATATTCATGTGCGTGTGTGTGTATAAAATTACATTAGATAAAGCCCAGAGACCATGTATATAAAATCCACTAGATAGTCTAATCACTCCTATTACAAGATAAAGTTGTCAAACCAGAATATTTTTTAAAAAATAATGTTTACAGGAGAGAAACTTAAATGTAAGGACAATAAGATAAAAAGTGAAAGGATGGGAAAAGATATATTACGCAAACCCTAAGTACAAGAAAGTTTCTGAAGCTATATTTAGATAACAAGCATTCATAAAAGTACTACTAGGATAAACAGAGACATTTCATAAATATAAAAGGCTTAGCCAAATGTGAAGGTTTAATGTTTGCCATTATGAATGTTAAAGCAAGAACTGATGACACAAGAAGTGGAAAAACTTAGGAGTACTAATGGTACTGTATCTGTTAAAGAAATTGAGTCCATAATCTTAAAACTACTAAGAAAGAAAACCCCAGGCCCAGTCTTACTTTCTGGTGAATTCTAATATTCATGTAAGGGAAAAAAATATCCATCTTATATAAATTCTTCCACAGAATATAATGAGGGTAAAGCTTCCCTAGTTGTTTTATCAAGCAATCATACTCTTGATACAAAACCAAACAGGGGCATTAGAAGAAGGGAAAAACAGGCCAATATATCTCATGAACACAGCTGCAAAGATGTGCCACAAAATACTAGCAAACCAAATTCAGTTATACATGAGAAGGGCCAGACATCACAAACAAGTGCTGTTTACTTCAGGAATGCAAACAAAAACTAAGAAGAAATCCTTTTAAAGCCTACAGCAAGTTTCATAAATAAGGGCAAATTACTGAACACTTTCCATGTGAGCTTAGGAGCAAAACAGACTTTCTACTATAACCATTTCTAAGTCAGTGCATTATTCTAGCCCATGCAACAATGCAAGAAAAATAAAGATACAAGGATTGGAAAGGGAAAAATAATATGGTCATCACTTGCAATTAATGCCTATATAATAAAAACTCCAAAATAATTTTAAAAAATTAGAATTGAAAGTAAATATAGCAAAATGACTAGATAAGAGGTTAATATACAAAAAGAAAAAACCAGCCCCAACTGGTGTGGCTCAGTGGGTTGAACACCAGCCTGTGAACCTAAAGGTCGCCAGTTCAATTCCTAGACAGGGCACATGCCTGGGTTGCGAGCCAGATCCCCAGTTAGGGGTGTGTGAGAGAACACTGATGAGATGTTTCTCTTCCTTTCTCTATCCCTTACCCTCTCACTAAAAATAAATAAATAAAATCTTTATCAAAAAGAGAAATCCAAAATTATGTTTCTATATGTTAGCAAAAAATTATTTTAAAAAATATATTAATAAAAATATGTTAACCATACAATATACCTTAAATATACCTAACAACTATGTGCCAGACCTCTGCACAGAAAACTACAAAATGCTGAGAAAAATTAAAGTTCCAAATAAAAAAAGGTTTGGAAGATTCAACATCATTAAGATGTCAACTCACCCCAAATTAACCTAGAGCTTCAATGCAATTACTACTAAAATTCCAGAAAGTTTCATGGAAAGTTTCATGGATAAGATAATGATAAAGTTCATATGGAACCCACAAAGAGCCACAAGAGTCTTGAAGAAAAGCAGATAGAGAGCTTACATTAACAAGTGTCAACACATTATCAAGCTGCAGTCATTAAAATAGTGTAAGAATACATAAAGAGACCTACTAAACAGAATACAGAATGCAAAAATTAATCCATATTTATCTTGTTATCTTACTTATAACAAGAGAGACACTAATGTAGATGTGAAAGAAAAATCTTTTCAATAAATTTATTGGATATCCATAAAGATAAAAATGAATCATTACTTACTGAAATGCATTGAGGAATAACTCTTTTGGGAGAAAACATAGACTATCATCTTTCAAAGAGACCTAAAGTACTAACTATAAAATAACCAACCTCTAAATTGAATTTTATTAAGGAAAGTGAAAAGGCAAGGCAGACTGATTTGGAAAAAATATTCTTGATATGCATACTTCCACATGCAATATTAAAGTAATCATACATAGAAGACATCAAGAACTCCTACACAACAAGACAGACAATCAAATTTACCAATGAGCAGAAAAATGAGGATACTGAAATAGTCAATAAGCAAATGAAAGCTGCTTAACATCACTACTCACCTGGGAAACTCAAATTAAAAGCACAATTATAATTCACAATCAAAAATAGAGCCCAAAGGCTAAAATTAAAGACTGAAAATATCAAGTGCTGACAAGGATGTAAAGAAACTGGAACTCTCAAACACTGTTGGTAATAATGTAAATCGGTACCATCATCCTGGAAAATTGTTGGTAGTGTTTACTAAAGCTAAATATACACAAACATGACCCAGCAATTCAACTGCTACATATACACCTGAGAGAAATGAGTGCATATATAAGTCCATCAACAGAATTATACAGAATGTTCACAGACACTTTATTCACAATAGCCAAACACTGAAAACAATTCAGAAAATAATCAACAGAATGGAATACATTAATTGTGGTCTATACATAACAGGAAAAACTACATAACAATTTAAAAAACATCAATACGGATAAATCTCATAGATAAGAGAGGAAAGAAAACAATAACCATGTACTTCCAATATACGATGTTCAAGACAGGAAAAACTAGTCTACAATGAGAAAAGTCAGAGTAATGCTTATTACAATAGTAGGTGGAGACACAAGGAAACTTGACTAAGATGCTGAAAATGTTCTACATCTTTTTCAAGATAACAGGGTACTCAGTTGTTTCTATCTGCAAAAATGATCAGGTTTTACACTAAAAATATGTACAGTTTATGGCAGGTATGCTAAAACTCAATACATAATTATCAAAACATATAAAAACATAGACTACTCTCAGAAAATTACCTGGCTATTAAATAGTCCACTTTCAATTTAAGCACCTTCTGTAGAATACTGGAGTCTTGGATGAGATACCGAAGAGCTCGTAGCCCTGCTGCCCGCACTTCTTTTGCTTCGTTCAACAAAGCTAACCGCAAGCTGTTGGAAAACAAAAGTTCTACTGCATAAGTTTCAAATTCATGTAAACTATGGCACCCAATTCTTCCTCAGTTGAAATAAGCAAAACTGTTAGTCATCGATTTTTTAAATCCTCACCCGAGGGTATATTTATTTACTCTTTTTTTTAGAGAGAGAGAGAGAGAGGAAAGGGGTAGGGGGCGAAAGAGAAAGAGAGAAAGAAACACCGATGTGAGAAATATGGATTAGCTGCCTCCTGTACGTGCCCCAACCAGGGATCAAACCTGCAACCCAGGCCGTGTGTCCTGACTGGTGATGGAACCCATAGGAGTGTCCTTCTGGTGAACACTAGGACACTCCGACTGAGACATCCGACCAGGGTAAAACTACTAGTCATTTCACACATATAAAAATCACTTGCTATAAGCCATGGAACTTTACTAATGAAATTTTAAAATTTGGACCTGCTTGGTACATTCTCACCAATCAAAAAAAGTTACTGAGGTTTGTTCCACCTTCTGTAGTTTATTTTATATTAACAACGAGACATTAAATATTCCTTTTTCAAGCTGTGTCACATATGCCACTATAATCTATTTCCCCCTATCTGCCTACCTACTTCCACTCCTCTCAAATAATCATTGATTTAAAACAATAAATAAAAATACTTTATAATGACAGTAGGCACAGATTATTTATATCAACTTTAATTCCTAAGCATGCCAAAAAGATGATTATTAGTACTATTAACATGATACCTTTATTAGTGGGTTTGATCAACAAGTTTGCCATTAAGAAGTTTAAATTGGGTAAGTACAGAAGTTTTTCAACTTTAGCTTTGGTTCTTTACATTTGATAATTACAAAACTTCAGAACAGATGCCCTGGCTGGTGTAGTTCAGTGAATTGAGCCTGTGAACCAAAGGATCGCAGTTCGATTCCCAGTCAGGGCACATTCCTGGGTTGCAGGCCAGTTTCCAGCAGGGGACCCATGAGAGGCAACCACACATTGATATTTCTCTCCCTCTCTCCTTCCCTTCCCCTCTAAAAATAAATAAATAAAATTATTTTTAAAAATTTATTTAAAAAAAACTTCAGAACAGGTAACAAATTTTGAAATCTTAAATTTTTCTAATGTTCAAACAATTGTTTTTATTAGATCAATATGTGGTGTTAAAGTATCCCAATTTTAATTAAAAAAACAAAACAAAATGATAACACTAAAATCCATAAGAGGTAAGAGAGGAAACTGAACTATACTTACCAAATAATAATATCCTCATAGTTAAAGCCCAATTTTTCTTCACTGTGGCCAATATCACAAAGAAGCTGTCAGAAAGACAAAATAAATATGTGTGTATTTGTTATATATTTTTGTCTCTATATATTACTTTTAGAATGGAAAATAAGTTATTTTAAATAAAAAATTTTAAATATGGTTCTGTAATTCAAATGTGAAGATTTATTTCTATCATTTTTTACTTGATCTGTCAGTTTTAGGTTTCTTTAACCTTCCTTTTTGGCCTTTATTTGGATTGAGCAATTATTTGGGATTATTGTATTTGCCCCCTCAATAATTTTATCATTCTTCTTGTGGTTACCATAGAGATCGCAACATGCATTTTTGACTTATTACAGTCTTACAGAAATTATTACTTTATCCCATCCTTAATAATGCTAGGCTCTTATAACACTTTAACTTCACTTACTACCCTCACCTTTCACTTTGCTATAACTGTTTTGTTACCTCTAACTTAAAATCCATAAAATATTTATTTTTGTTTTTAGTTAATATTTAGTTAATATCAATTTATACATATTTACTCACAAATTCACCTTTTCCATTATTCTTTACAGGAAATTCTTCCTTCAATCTGAAGAATCCTTTTTGTTGTTATGGATTTATTTGTATTTTCATTTCATTAATTTTTAGCTAAGCATGCTAGTAATGGATTCTTTTGATTTTTGTTTGTCTGGAAATTATTTTTTTCACTTTTATTTTTGGAGGATAATTTGCTAAATTTATAGATTTTTTAGGTTAGGTGCTATTTTCTTAAAAGTTTTTCAAGATGGCTTCCACAGTTTCTGTTGAGAAGTTTGAAATCAATCTTACTGTTGGCTCCTTTGAAGGTCACAGCCTTTTTCTCAGACTTCTTTCACAATTTTTTTCTTAATCTTTGGTTTTCAGAAATCTTACTGCTCAGGTTTCTTCTATCTTGATTAGGGAAAACAGAAACTCCCAAATCTCTGGGTTGACATATTTTATTAGTTTTAGAAAGTTCTCAAAGTTATCTTTTCAAAATTACTTCTGTCCAATTCTCTCTCTTCTCTCCTCCTGGTAATTCAAATGCTGAAACATTCTGTGTACAGTACAAATCTCCAAATCCCCTTTGCTGTTTTCTCCATTCTCTTTTATATCTGTGCTTTAGTTGGATAGTCTCTATTTATTTGTCTTCTGATATGTCTAATTTTCTATTATACCTATTAAGTTTTTAATTTTAGATATATTTTCCTTCTAGAATTTCCGTTTAATTCTGTATATATCCAATGCTGTAATAAAAATCACTTTTACCTATTTTCTTCATAGCTTCTTTGATTTTGACAGTAGTCCTATTTTAAAAATTTAGGTGCTTATTAACGAAGTGGATATGAATGATGGGGGTCATCCCTCAGTTTGTTTCTATTATTTGATTTTCCTTTTGTCCTAATCCTATATGGCCTGTCTTTTGGTGGATCCTGTCATGTTTGTATATAAAAACTTGCCCAGATTCTTGATGACGTTATCTTTCTCCATAGAAGGTTCATGGTTCTCTGTTAGGCCACTGGACAATGCTGAGTCCAGACTGGGTTGCTGCCCTGGGAAGACTTGGTCTTCCTCTTTTTCCTTCCCCTCTCTACCCCCAGACTTCAACTGACAGCTTGTCTTTCAGGGGCCTAGATCAAAAAAGGACTATCTAATTTAGTAAATAAACTAAGCACTATATTAAACCCTTCTTTTTAACTCTTTTAATTTTCACACCACACACACACACACACACACACACACACACACACACACACACACTTATAATTATGCCAGAGAAGGATAAACACCTTCTAGTGGTTCCCTCTGGAGAAGGGTATTTTTGTCAGAGTGGGGAGAAGATAGATGGGAAGTATGTGAGAAAAGACTTCGACTTTCACTATATATTGTTCTGTACCATTTTAATTTTTCATATTTAGTTTATATTAATTTTCAAGTTTTTAAAACAGAAAGACAAAGATTTCTTTGGAGGTTTTAATATAAACATAGGAAAAGAGAACTTTTAGAATATAAAAAAGCTGAAATATTTTCATCTTTAATAATAGGTCTTTATGTGCATGTTGATAGTTTTAAAATAGAACATGAAGATTACACTCATCAGCAGGCTGTTATACACATTACTTTATCTAGTGAAATGATGTCAGAAAGCAAGCACGCTGTGTGACAGGCACATGGTCATAGGATAACATCACTGGCACTGTCTCTCCATACCTCAAAAGGTTTAAAATAGGACTGGAGATCAAGTCCCCCTTATACAATATTTTACAACATTTTAGCCCACTGATCTACTAAATCAACTTAATCATAAGAGCTAGGCTTACTTTTAACAAAACAAAGGCTAATATAATGAAAACTCATTTAAAATGCGAAATCTTCCCAATGTTAATATAACTAACTTCAAACATTCATTATGTGCCAGATTTTGGGACAGAGAGAGGTATAAGAGTAGAAAAATAAATATTAGCTATTTCTTAAAGAAACACCGTTCAATAAAACAGTAACCACAACAGATTATAAAAGACTACATAAAATTTACTAGACATACATACAACTTGTTCTGGGAACACACAGAAGGGTGACCAAACCAACTCCTCAAAGCAATGAGTCTCCCGGCAACACAATTATTTTTCTCATTTTCTTAGTCTATAGAGCTATTCTTAAGAGATTTCTGAGAATTTCTATATTTTATTCTATAAAGAAATAAACAGATTTTTGTAGGAATATCAGCTCTGTAATATTTATTATTAATCTAGCTCTCTAACAAAACGGAATTCAAAGACACATTATATTATGATTAAATTTAGTAAGCATTTATTCTGTGCTAGGTATTTGGAGAAATTTTATAATAAAATCTACAGAGATTTATCTACAGCAGTGGTTCTTAACCATAGGCAGCTCTGTCTCCCACGAAATATCTGGAAACGTCGAGACAGTTTTGTTGCCACTGCTGGTGGAGGTATGCTGCTGGCATCTAGTGGGCAGAGGCCACGGAAGCTCCTAAACACCCTAAAATGAACAAGACAGCCTCCTAAAAGCAACCATCATCTCACCCAATACATCAATATTGCTGAGGTTGAAAAGCCCTTTTATAACAGCTTACCTACCAATCTGTAACTTAAGCTATTAAGCAAACTTGTCCTCTTAAGAGTTAGCCAAACAAACAAACAAACAAACAAACAAACGCAAAACAAAACCCAACAACTAGAAAAGTAGAAAAAATATAATACAACACCAAAATCAAACCCCATGCCCCACGGTGAAAGGCCCTACATGTCATGTGTTCGGCACTGTACACGGACCTAGCCTCTAATGGCTGCAAGATTACCTCAAGAATAAAAATATCAGGCCACGACTGCCTTGCTAGTCAGGGTCAGTTAGGCTATAAGCCCTCTTCTATTTGATCTAAAGCTCATATTTTTCCCATTTTATCACCAAGCGGTGAAAACAGATTTTATCAAGTCCAACGTTTGTGGACAGCCCCTCAAACCCCAACTCAAGGTTTAGTCCCTTACTAGAAAAATTCTAGTTAAGTCTGGTTATCCAGTTAAAAGAGCAAACAGAAGGGCTTCTATAACCTAGCACCTAGGCCAGAAGGGAATGTGAAAGTTGTAGAGCAAAGATACGGCAAAACAAAAAACCAAGAGTATACAAAAAGCCCCAAAGCCTAGGAGCTTCACTATAGAGATACATCATCATATACTGTACAGTGGGGTACAATGGGGAAAGGGAAGGAGGGAGAAAGGAAGGAGGGAAGCAGAGAAGAGGGATCTGTAGGGAATGGGAAAGAGAGAGGAGATGAAAGGGAAACGGGGGAAGAAGCAGAGAGGGGAGGAGGAGGAAAGGGAAAGGGGAGAAGAGATCAGAAGGGCACAAATCAAGCAGAGACCAAGAGGAGGGAACAACTTGTTAAACTACTGTGGGGGAAAAGCCAAAGACAGAGAAATAAGGAAATGAAGTAGGAAAAAGAAGAGAGCAAATGACCCTAACCCAAGGAAGCCTGGGGGCTAGACAGAAATAAATGGGGAATAAAGAAGAAAAAAGAAAGGTGTCCCACAGATTACTAGAAAAAGATGTTTAAATCACTCCTATTTGAAAAAGTACACTGTCCATTATGGCTGGTGCCTACTAGCTGCAAGTGCCTATGAGAACTGGAAACAGGGCTAGTCTGAACTGGGATGTGCCATAAGTTTAACAGTTGATTTTAAAGAGTATGAAACAATGTTAAATAGCCCATATAATATAGAATATTGTATTTTATACTAATTACATCAAATGATAAGAATATGAATATGTTGGATTAAAGAAAATATATTACTAAAATAATTTCACATTTCCTTTCACTTCTTTAGTGTAGGTACTAGAATTTTCAAAATTATGTATGTGGCTCACACTGTATTTCTACTGGACAGTACTACTCTAGATTTCTTTTTTTTAAATATTTTATTTTTTTTTAGAGAGAGGGGAAGGGAAGGAGAAAGAGAGGGAGAGAAATATCAATGTGTGGTTGCCTCTCACGTGGCCCCCACTGGGGACCTGGCCTGCAACCCAGGCACGTGTCCTGACTGGGAATCGAACCAGTGACCCTTTGGTTCACAGCCTGCGCTCAATCCACTGAGCTACACCAGCCAGGGCTAGATTTCCAAGAATGCTTTAGAACCTGCACAGATGCCAGAATGAAGTGAGAGAAAACACTGCCATTCTTATATCCATCCCCAACTTTCAGAACCCTAATTGTCAAAGGTGTGAAACAATTATCTAGGTGTCAACTGATTTATAACAACAGCCATGAGTTCAAACAGGACAGAAATCTCTACTAATGTTTTTAATCATTAGATCTAAGTAAGTGATAAAGACTTATCAGAGTTGAGTGAATGGTGAAATAAAACTGGAAACTGAATAGAAGGGAATTAACCCAGGAGATGACACTGGCAACTCTGGAACAACTTTGGGTCTTCAAGACTTGCCATCATCTGACCAGTGCAGTGAAGGAGGTCATTGAATAGTTTCATTACATTCTTAAAAATAAAAGCATGCATAGGAGTAGTTTTGAAAATCCTTTCTCAAGCCCTTATTCAATATTTTTGAAAGTTGTTTTTTAAAAATCCCTTTCTCATCCCTCATATAAAACAAGCTTCTCATCTGTTATATAAATACAAATGCCAGAATATCTCAAAACTTCACTAAAAATGCGTATGTACTCTCTTCCCTAGCTATGAAAAAAACTAACCTATTTTTTATTGGTTGCACAACACCATGCTGACAAAATCATTGTTACATAATGACTATATTCTTATAGCCTTATATTTCTATAAAATCAAATCAAACCTAGGCCACAGTCCAATTACTAGACAGGAAAGAATTAAAGATTTTAGAGGGTTAAAACAGAGCCACTCCAACTTTAATGCACACAGAAATTCACCAGAGAATCTTTATTGAAATGTCCATTCTGACTCTGGGGCTGAAAACAGTGCCTTTCAAACAAGCGCTAAGTTGACACCAATGACACTAGTCTGCAGATCACACTTAGAGTAGGAAGAGGCTAAAACATACAATTGTCCCTACATTTAAAGTAGAATAGAACAATTTTTATTTAGCACACTAAAATGGGAAAATATTTTTTTCCCAAAGGATCTATTCTGATTTATATTTACGGCATCACCTCAAATAATAAGCATTTTAGTGTTTCCAAGAGTTGGCTGTCCAGAATTACCAGGTTCAAAAACATACCAATACATCAAACTCAGAAATTCTTGGCTGCTAATAGAGATCAAGTCAATATTTATTTGGGATGAGGGTCCCTACATTATCTTAGGCTCTAACTGAGGTCCACACAATGGGAAAGACCATCAGAGAAAGAGAAAGTTCTAATATTTCTCTGGGAATTATGGTCATGCCTATGAAATACAACACACATGTACTTATATACAAACATCATATATCAACAAATAAAAATAAGTACAAAAAGGCAAAATAAATACATTAATATGTGAATAACAGTGAAGACTGGATTATGGACTTCTCAGTAATTTTTTCTTTGTTCCTTTCTGAACCTACCAAATTTTCTACAAGTATATAATACTTCCATTACTCAAATACACTTTAAAACTTAAAAGCACATGACAAAATCCATAAGAAGCATTACAGGAAAGCACAAAGTATTCACTAATACTGAGTGAATGAATACTCAAGAATTCTTATTAATGATGGTTAAGAAGCATCTAATAAGTATAGTAAAGAAAAACAAATTTTAGATGATAACATGAATAAAGATTTGAGTTACTTACCTTAGTAAAGTTATTCAAATGGCCCAGCTTTCTCATATTTGAAACCCCTTGCAATTTGGCCACATTTTGGAGAATCTCCCTTAAGTTATCAGAAGGCTCTAGAAGAAAAGACAGATAATTTAACATAATTTAAAAGAGTATTTTCCTAACCAAATACATATAACATGCAGTATTAGAATTTTACAATTTGGCCTTTGGTTTACATTCTTACTCTCTGTCTCAAATCCATCCACTTGTGTGACATCGAAGTCCACGTGGATGACTCATTCAATGTCCTTCACATCTACATCCCCCCTAAATCTGTGGTCCAACTCTGTGTGTCATCACCTGGAATTATTCAACTACTAAATCTTAAAATTTCAACATCCCAAATTTCACTCGTAGCTACAATGCAGTAATGGGCACCAAAATTACTACCCTATCTGAACAAACAAAAAAAAAAAAACGGAACAAAACAAATGAAACTATAGTTCAAGACACTAGACATCAGCAAATAAAGAAATGATCCCTGAGATGAGAAACAAGGGAAGTGTGCTCTACAACAGTCCCAGCTCACAGTTTTAACAGAGTCTTCAGGCCTTGGTGCTGACAGGAGAACCCTAGGTAAACTGTTTGAGACAAAGAGACAGAGCTCCAAGTCCAAGGAGAGCAAAAAGTATTAGAGAGCGCTGCAGAGAGAGAACTCCAAAGATCTTGCAAAGGGACGCCTCAGGTAGTCAGTATAGCAATGACTGGTGCGCATGAGTGTGTAAGGAATTTCCAATCAAAAGAATGAAAGGGAAGAGGACCTTGCATTCACACAGGACAGAAAGCTGTGCTTGTTTCTAAAAGCCAAATTGAGAAATCTTCGCTCAGTAGTGGTTAAAAATCAGATACAGACTAAATAATTCTTTGACCCCATCTAACAAATCTTCAGAGCTAGTTTTGAAAGCTTTCAAATGATTCCAAGTAACTAAACTATGTCTCAGACCAAAGCTCAAGATTTATAAGCAAAAAAAGAATAACTGTAAAGCATGTAACGGCAAAATTTACCATATTTATCATTTGTTCAAAAATTATAGGCATGCATGGCAAAGAGGCAGGAAAACATGACCCACAATAAGCAGAAAAACTGTTCAACTGAAAATTACTCAAAACTGACACAAACATTAGTATTAGCAGAAAATGACATCAGAACACTTTTTATAACTATAGTCCATATGTTCAAAAACTTAGGGAGAGGCATGCAAGGTGTATAAAAAGCTATAATATCTCAGATGGGACTAACGGCATAATACCCTTCATACAAGGTAAGAACTGTGAACTTGAAAACAAAGCAACAGAAACTATCCAAAATGTAATACAAAGAGAAAAAAAGAAAAGAGCATCAATCAGTGAACTATGGAACTTCAGACCTAATACAATTACAGTATGTGTAACTGGAGTCTTCAAAGGAAAGCAATGGGAGACAGAAAAATTATTTGAAATAACAGATGAAAACTCTCCAGATTTGATGAAAATAAGCCAATAAATCTAAAAAGCTCAACCAACCCCAAGCACAAGAAACATTAGGAAAACTAGGCCAAAGCACATCTTAATCAAATCAAATTGCTCAAAACCACTGGTAAAGAAAATCTTAATATAACCAGATCAAAAATTTGAAAAAAAAGTTACATAGAGAAGAGCAAAGAAAGAAGGACAGCAGATTTCTTGTGGGAAACAAATCAAGTGAGAAGACAGTAGAACACTTTCAAAATACTTAAATTCAAAAATGCTATGAAAACTGTATGAAAACCATTCTTAACTCACTTGCTTTACAAAAAGAAGCCACAGCCAAATATGGCCCCATGGTCAGTATTTGGCCAACTCCTGGTATAGTGTCAATTTCCTCAGGCTTCCATAAGCTACTTCTATAATAACATATTCAGCATTTTTTTTGTTTTAAACAAAACGAAAACACATCTTAAAAAATGTATCACATTGAAGATATTTCAGTTCAAGAGCCATTATAACTTACTTTGAGGTTTTTATGTAAACGAACCAAAGAACTATTTGTTTTGAATCAGTGCTTCCTCAGCAAATGAAACCGTTTGCATCACCCTGCTTTACACTTAGCTTGCCTCTGCCCACCCCCCTCCCTTCTGTTACACTGGGTGTTAGCCAGAGCAACCACACATCGGTCTGCATCGGACCCACACGCACACCACACATCCCAGCTATTTCCAATCACTCTGAAACTGCAGCATACAGAAATTCGTTCCTTACGTTCCTTTGGTGTTAGAGCATCTCCCATACATTTTGAATAATATGTGTTGTAACTCCAATAAAACTCAACCTAATTTTAAGAGTTGTTGTAAAGTTTTTATAAAATTCTCAAGTACAGTTAAACCACTTTAACATCACTGGTTCACTTATAACATGGTCCCTTGCAATTCTTCTTAATGAGATCTGGTTCCACCCAATGATGATCTGTTATCATCTCACTTTTAAAATACTCTCAAATCACTAATTATAAAGACATATTCTAAAACCACTTACACTAATTTAGAGGCTACCTCAATTTGCAGTCAGAGTTAAGGATCATTAAAGCCAGTGTTAAATTTAGCTAATGGAAATATATAACCTAACCATTTTACATCAATTTATAATTAGGATGTCAGGCACCAAACAAAAAGTTGCATTAAATTTTAGATACTACAGTGTAATAATCTGATAGGACTCATAGTTAAGATGATTAGTCTGAAAAGATAAATACTCTATAAAAATTGGCAGATTTCTAATTATTGCCTATTTTCTAGGTACAAAATGGTTGCAGACTTTTAGGTACTGGAATACATCAATAACCAAGACAGATGCTTCTTTAATTAACCTTACAAGTGTAAGAAAATAGACAATCAACAACAATAAGAAAAAAGAAAAAGACATGCATACAATTTGAAAACTAACAGGTGGTAAGAAGCCAGCACTGGGTCAAATGTTTGTCTCATGAGTGATGATATAAAACGAACTTAACAACACTATAATACAGATGTTATTGTCAATATAAATCAAAATGAACTAGCCTTTCCACTTCATTTTCCCCCTCACCCTCTTTTTCTTTTATGTAATTAATTATAGGAACCCCCAACTATGGAATAATTTCAAAGTTTCTTCATGGAATATTAATTCAAAAGAGTATTAGGGCCATTTCAGACATGAAATGCTATAATGTTTCTATCATAATGAAATGAGAAATCCCTGGTTTCTTCTTTATTGGCTAGATTAAAAGTCTGCAAACTTTTTCTTATGTAAAGGTTGTATCATAAGTATTCTTTACTGGCCATAACGTCTCCGTTGCAATATTCCACTCTGCTGTTGTACCAAGAAAGCAATCATAGAAAATACAAAACCAAGGGAGACAACTGTACTTGAACAGCAATAAAAAAATAAGGAAGAAAGAAAATACATAAATGAATGAATGTGGCTATGTTGCAATAAAATGGGCTCGGCAGGACCTGTAGTTTGCCAACTCCTACGCTATAGTCAGAACTTAGACTATAAGAGCAGTGAGCAAGCTGAGATCGATGTGACTTTTATGTGGGCAGGGGAGATGGGGAAAAACAAAAGGAAATTTAAGGAAAGGTTTACCTCTATTTCTTCCTGCTGATGTAATGTTTCCAATTTAGCTTCCCCAAAACTGTCCCAATAATAGTGGTATGTGAGATGTATAAAGCACAACTGGGATAACCTACTAGGATATTCTCTGAATGCTTGAAGTTTAGGAAACCCACAGCTGCTTAAGGGAAAAAGAAAAAAATTGTGCCTAGCTGACTGTGATGACCAACCTTTCAATGGCACGGAAGCAAAACAAAAAAGAACTACAAGAATTACAGTGGCTCTTTCCCTCTTATTGTATAAACTGTAAGTTCCTGATACACCTCTCTGGAGGTAATGAAGTAACTTATGTTAAGTATAAATAAATACTCAGCAATTTAATATTTTATAAACATACACATATACAATAGAGATACATACATATACACAGAAAACCACCAAGAGTAAACTGCAGTAAATAAACCTTTTTCTATCTATATCAACATATCTATACACGCACACAGAATTCCCCCTTCCACATAATTCTCTGTGTATATGCATATCTATGTACATGCACCCACATAAATGCATATACAAGGTCTGTCCAGAAAAAGCCCAGAGTTGTTAACATAATGAGAATGGTTTGCATGACATCAACATAACCTGGCAGCCAAGGAGAGCGGACTGGAATGCTCATACGTTAACAATGATAACTTCACTGCACTAGTCAGTGGGGGGCAGTAGATGCCACTGAGTGAGCATGTGTACTGTGTGGTCATTGCATTCAAAATGACTGAGCAAGTAGAGCAATGGATCTGCATCAAATTTTGTTCTAAGTTTGAATATTCCTCTGCAAAAACTATTTGGATTATTCAGAAGGCCACAGTTATGGGCAACTGGTGATTGGCGGCTCCATCGTGACAACATGCCCACTCATGCATCACACCTGGTGCAGCAGAGGTTTTGGAGAAACATCATGTCACCCAGGTGACTCAGCCCTCTGCAGCCCAGATTTGGTGCCCTGCAACTCCTGGCTTTTCCCAAAACTAAAATCACCTTTGAAATGGAAGAGATTTCAGACCATTAATTAGAGTCAGGAAAAGATAACAGGGCAGCTGATGGTGATTGGGAGAACTGTGTGAGGTCCCAAGGTGTCTAATTTGAAGGGTACTGAGTTGTTATTGTGCTATGTACAATGTTGCTTGTATCTTCTTCAATAAATGTCTCTATTTTTCATATTACATGGATGGATACCTTCTGGACAGACCATGTATGTGCAAGTAAACATGCACTGATTTTTAAATGTTTTCAGTATATGCTGCTTTAAAACAAGCTACAATGGACTATATTAATATATTTATGTTAATAATATCAACATACAATAAATTTTTATATAAATTTAGGTCCCAGTACACATAGTAAATTAATGTCTACAAACTACTGGCATACAACTATTTGGGAGTAATGGAAAGAATGACAATTTTGGAATGAAAATGAACTGGATTCAAACGTAGCATTTTTGTCTGTAAACCATGTAACCTCATGGGCATCCATTTCCTTATAATGTATTGTGAAAATTATAATTACCTACCTTGGAAGCATTGTTACAAGACATGAGACAGAACCTCCCTAACACAGTGCCTAGCCCATAACAGACAATAAATAATAGCAACTATAATTTAAAGTTATTGTTTAGCAAATACAATTGCTATGACTTAATCATGTGAAAGTTATGTGGTTAGCCTAAGCAAATGTTTAATTCACGTCAGTGTCAAAATTAATGACTTTTTGTTATAAGTTTTACAGTACTACTTTTAGGATTCAAGATTTCTCATTTTTAAAGTAGAAACTTTTATCGTCCTATCTGCCTTAAAAATTTCAGATGAATGAGGAAAGCAGAGATGAATAATATTTTTTGTGACTTATTTATGAAATCACAGAAACAAATGCTACATAAGCAATGAGCTAGAAAAGTTGGGCACCTAAGAATTTAATATAAGAAAATTAAACATGGCTACATAAATCTGGTATGTACTTAATTATATCTTTAATATTATGTATGATTATTATGATCAAATAAAAATATGTGTAAATTACCACAGCTAGTATTATCTCTGCAACCGCCAGCAGTAAATGTCTCCTCTACCAGCAGAGACACTAAGACTAAGTACACCTCACCTGACCCATGGGTGCTTCAAACTCTCTAAGGTGTCCTGTAATTCTAACGACTATTAGTATCAAAGAGCTATCTAATTTAGTAGGAAAAGGACCTATCCTAATGATAGCATCCTGGAAAAAGGGTCTTCCTTTTACCTCTAATGCAGAGGAATTCAGGATCTCTCCAGAGAGCCTAGCCCATCTTTGCATAGAACAGAGCATTTTCTTTCTTATAATGTTATCTTTGTAATTTTCACCCAATTTTTTTCTGGTGTAACTATTGGAATGCAGAACAAGTATTATCTTCCCTCGATATGCTGAAAAGCACGTTTCATCTGAAGAAACTTGAGCAGATAATAACCTTTTAATCATTGATATATTTTAAATATAAAGACTGTAGTAGACAGCAAGGAAAACCTACCAATTACCACTGCAAATAAATCAGTTTCTAGAATTTTCTTAAAAATTAGGTTTCTTATAGTAAAAACTAACGTTTTAATAGGGCTGTTTTAGAAGAATGATAGACACGAATCACTTATTAGGAGGGAATGATTTAAAAGAGGCCGGCTACGTGGCACAAAGACAGCAATGCCCTGTTTCTCTGCCCAACTAAGGGGAGATCCTTCTCATTCCGCAGAAGTCTGGCTCGGATGTGTAAATGTTTTCCTGAAGTTACAAGCTCCTCTCTTTGTGTTCCCACAACACATTCTTCACACCACCACTGCAGCAGTTTTGACCGTATGCATCTGATTTGCCTGGATTGCAATGTACACTTCTTGTGCCAGTGTATTTATTATACTACCTCCTTTTACTCCCCAATGTAATTCCAGTTTGTATTATAAATGATGTGGTCACCATAGGCATAGTTAAATTTCAACTCATATTTGTCAGATTTTCTTACAACTACATCTGTGTTCCATCTCCTTCTCCCAGAGACTGAAAAAGAATAGTTCTTGTCCCAATGTCCTCCTTTCATAACGATGATGCCAGTGAGAGGCGAGGTGACTTTCGCTGATGTGTGCCACTGTAAGACTGTCTTCCCAGTGACCCAAGGTTGCAGGTATCTTTCCCTCCACGTCAATTTTGGGTTAAGTAACACAAAAATACATCTTTATATAATGTCAAAATATTGCTTATTTTCAATACTTTAAAGGGAAAAAAATTAATATACTACTGCGAGAGAAAAAAGTCTTTGTTGAAGGTTTATCATTCCGTAACTTTGATTAGATATATTAAACAAGCAACATCTATCAGTTCACTGATGTGAGTGCTTTAAAATTCTACGAACAAAAACTATGTCTTTAGTTGGTTTACTATGAGCATTTTATTATGTAACTACAAGATACAGACCAGGGCTGATTTAGGTATAGAATACTGCAACTAAAGGAAGTCAGCTAGAAATAGTTAATAACTCATTTGAACTGAACTTCTATGAAAAGTTGTATGAATATATAATCTTAATAATTAAAGCTATAATCTCAATTTTAAATCATTATTTTGAATAAATTATAAATACAATTGATATAACTGGTTTGAAATTAAACTTTAAATGACAGAATATTCCTCTCAAAGTTCTCAAAGAGTACAACCCTGACACTATGCAGGGGGAAAAATATAGCAGGCACACAGGTTTCCCTCTAGAGTGTGTTTAGCAGCTTTATTACTTACACAATTAAAATATACATATATTTTATGTAAAATATACATATATAAAGGATAGTTTTGAAATACCCTGGGAGTAGCTTTGTATTTAGATATTTAAGTTTTACTCAATTGTACATTTCAGTGCTCACTATATGCAATATATACTGTGCCAACTGCTAGGTGAGGAAATTAATAAACATAAGATACAGTGTCAGCCCTGGAAATCAAAATTCCGTGGGAAAAGAGAGGCCATTCACCACTTAGTAGTAATATGAAAGAGAGGTAGGTGACACTACACAAAGCAAATGAAAGAAGGGTGCTAGACAGAGCCTGCACTGGACTGCAAGATGAGTGAGGACGGGAAACGTATCTGTCTTGTTCACACAGGCATTCCCGGCCTCTGACAGAATGCCAGGCTCTCAACAGGGTCTCAACACCGGCTGAAAGACTGAGCAGGAGAGTGAGACAGCTGTTATTTGGGAACAGATTAACATGGGAACTGATTCTTGACCATAAGCAGTAAGTCTTCTAGGCACCTAAGATAGAAAAGAGCAGTGATGTAAACAACAAGGAAACATGAAGAAAATATGGATTTTTCTCAAAGAACTCAAGGAACAGCCAGAAAGTCTATTATTCCCAGAAAATAAGATGACGGAGAATAAAGCAAAGTGCAGTACACTGCAATGACCTTATAGGACACACTAAGAAACGTAGGTATCTTTGGGCAATGGGTAATTGCTAAGAATGACATTTATGCAAGCAGATAACACAACCAGGTCTGTGTTTTAGAAAGACACTTTAGAGAATACACTGCAGGAGAGGATAAAGCCAAGTTTAAATAGAGGTTACAAAAATCTTCCATGCAAGAAACTTCACCAATAATGGATTAGAGATGGTAGTAAAGATGGAGGTAATCAAGGATTACCTCCTTGATTTACCTCCTTGATAAACCCAGGTTTATCAACTGGGTAAAATGAGGTATACTATTCTGATCAGAATCACAGGGCAAATACAGACTTATGGAAAATTTTTTACCACTTGCAGGAAGCATTTACTCAGCGAAAACAATCAATAACAACAAAACAATACCATACAATGTTATATGTTAAAATAAATAAAAATAAATTAGCTATTTGGCCTGCATCAACGTATGTTTTTATAAAAAATACTGATTCCAGAATCAAACATGCCTAGAAAGTGACCCAGTACTCTGCATATGTAAGAGATGGCCACTGATTCTTACACACCCTGGAAGTTATGAAAACGTGGTATAAAGACTGCCAGAATGTCAAGTAGGGAGGTTCCAATATCCCTTTGGATTATTTGATCTTAAATCTAGAAGAGGTAAGAATCTACTCTATGAACTATGCTTCTGTACCATAAATAAGAATGTTATAATGTGAAACAATACCCACAGACACAAAAATAATAATTACGATTACATATAGAGAGCTTTTAATACTGGACATTAATATTTTTATATAAATAATCTCTTTTAATCTCCATATCAACCATAGAAGGTAGGTATATTATTTTCATCATCTCATGTTAAGAAATAGGTCTTAGAGACATGAGTTCTCCTGCCTAAAGTCACCATAATACCAGAAATGACCACATGATTTGAACATAAACAATCCCTGCCTAAAGTCACCATAATACCAGAAATGACCACATGATTTGAACATAAACAATCAGACTCCAGAGTCTACCCTCATTCTCCACAAGATGACACCTACAGTGCACCTCATTATACTCCCTCTCGCAGGAGAGTGTGCATTCGGTGTACATACCAGTTTGCAATTACTTCACTTGTGTGACTATTTGGTGTTTATTTCTCCACTCAGAAGTCTGCTTTAATTCACCACTGCGATATCATCCTAACACCCTAGAACGATGGCTGACACACAGCAACCACTCAAAATAAGAAGACAAAAATTTTTAAATATACCAATCTGCTGATCTAGATGTTGGTTTCACCAATGTGTCAATCAGAAAGTTCACTGAGCAATACGCTTGCAATATATTCACTTCTCTCTAGATATAATTCAATAAGTAGTTTAAAAACAAAAAACGCCACATTTTTGTTGTAGTATCAGATATTACAGATTACATCTATTCTTTTATTGTAGTGAACAGGAATTTGTTACTTTAACTTGATTTTTCACAATCTGGCATTTATAACAAAAGAAGTCCCCAGGTCAGAACTATGAATGTTAAAATACAAGAATTTACAATGAAACAGTATTTTGTGATCGATTATAACAACAATAGCTGTAGTACAGAAGAATGTAAAAGAGGAGTAAAAAAGATCATGCTGTTTTAAAATGAATCTATTTTCAAACTTGGAGAAGTAAAAATTAAAAAATTATTCCCTCCAAATCTAACCAAAACATCTTTCTACTGCTTTGAAAAGGAATCTCACTTTCTAAAGTAAGAACATGAACCTATTTAGAATAATTAACAATGTAATTGCCTTGGCCTACTCAAACTTGTCAAAAAAAATCTTCTTAAATGACAATGCCTAAGAACACCAAAAGAAAGAAATTTAAGCCTGCTGTCCACCTTCAGAAAATCACCTTCCTCGACCCTTCTCTACTCCCCTGCTCCTTTCCAAGCATTTTGGGGGGTTTTATTCATTCATTTATTTACTTACTTTGATCTTTATTGTATTTTTTTCCATTTAGTCCCCTTATACCCTCCTCCCCCCAGCAAAGGACTCATGGACATACATGTCCAAGCATTTATATTTACATTCATGGCGGTGCCAGAAATCATGTTCCCTGGTTGTACTAGTCAGATAAAGAACTAAAGCCTAACTATTTACCTTGCTAATAATCCTCTAATTATTCCATCCTATTTATTTTTACATGATAAGTAATTTGTGAATTTATGATTTTTCTGGTAAAGATGGCTTAGATGTCTGGGGTAGAAAATGGAGAAAAGCTGCTTACAGCTAGGTGCTTAGAGTTCATTCGCCTCTTTCCCTTTTTCACTATAAAATTAGAGATCAGTGGTATGCTTGGGCTTATCACACTTGTTATGAGTTATAATAACTGTGGTAAAGAAAATTGTAACCAAATTTACAAAGACCTTTTACTTCTACACAGGTAGGTACAAAGTATACACAAGTCAATACAAAGAGTATGTACCAGGCTACAGAAATGGCTTTCATTAAAGAAATCATGACATTTATTTTAATGTTATTTTTCTGCAGAAAAACAATATGAAAAATACAATCTAAAACTAGAACAACATTTTCTGAGAATAAAAATAACTAAAAGCAATTACTGTATAAAGATTACCATCACTGAATGTTCTGCTAAGTTTTCTGTCTTAATTTATCATATTTTACAAAGATATTAGTAAAATCATTAGGCTTCCACAGTCCCCTAATTAGGAATCATTTATTATAAAAGGAAAAAATCTATCTCAGAAACAATTCACCATGTAAATGAACCCTGCAAAAGAATAGAACAGCTGTGCCTAAAGGCTAAGAAAAGTGTGACACACACCCAGCCTATTAGAATTATTTACAAGTTGTACATTTTGCTTGTACAGCTACTTTCATGTTTCTGTTTTTCTCTATGAAACATAACTATTTATAGTTCAGATCACTTGTCTGACAGGTGGCTTCTATGAATGTAATTAAGGGCTTCCCTCTCAGAAACTAATAAAGGAACAAAAGTTACAAACAAATACACTTTGACTGTGGGACAATTTGAGTGTGGGTTAGAAATCTGAAAAATGTTACTACAATGCTATTTGCTAACCCTCCCATTTGTATTCTTTTTTTTTTAATTCTCACCCAAGCATATGTTTATTTATTTGAGACAGAGTGAGAGTGAGAAACATTGATGTGTGAGAGAAATGTGATCCGTTGCCTCCTGTATGCACCCCAACTGGAGATGGAACCCGCAACCTTTTGTTGCATGGGACAATGCCCCAACTGAGACACCCAGCCAGGGCAGTAACTCAAAATACTAAAGTAAGTAGGGTTAGATATACACAGCTTAAAAAGCAGCGACATTTTAATACATCCATATAATGATGTTTTTGCCACTTTCTCCTCCTGAAGAGGATACAAAGTCTCATGTGATGCAAACTAGACGTAAAGTGTAAGGATGAATTCATTCACTTACTCAATTTAAGGCTGACCTAGTGACAGGTGCCATGCAGAGCCTGCTCCGGGGCAACAGTCCATTCTCAATAGCGCAGCCAGAGTGATCTTCTAAATTTAGAATCTAAATAATCAGATAATGTCACTCTCCTGCTTAAAACCGTCAGATGTCCCTTAGCAAACATAACACTATCTCCAGGTTATTGCTTGCTATCTCTCTAAGCTGGTATCCTCCACTCTCCTCCCTCATCAACAACTAGCCACATAGGTTTTTTCCTGTCCCTAGTCCTCTGTACTCTACGTTCTTTCTACTTGGAAGACTTAGTGCCTTCTAGGTAGTCCCATATCAACCAAATATCACAGCAAAGACAATCTTTCTCTGACAATTCTCCCAACCACCAGTCAACTCTCATATATCCAATTTTACGTTATTCAGACCACTTATTAGTACTTAAAATTTTGTATTCATATCTTTATTGTCCATGTTCTCCCCACTAGAATATAAACTCCTCAAGGGCAGACTCAATTTCTCTCGCTATTCTGTCACCAGCAGAACGACAGTACGCAGGCACATAGTAAAGGTTAATAAATATATGTCAACTGTGAACAAATTATAGCAACATTATAAGAAAGGTTACATAACATACTATAGAAGCCCAAAGAAGGAATATGCTCAATGCTGCTGCAAAACTAAGGCTGACTTTGTGGAAAATTTGTTGCTGGCTTCAATAAAGACAGTAGACTAGGAAAGGCCAGAACTAAAACAGAGAGGGTAGACAGGAAGTCTGCACACCCATACAGGAAAGGAAATGAGAGCCTTAATAAAGGCATGGCAACAGAATGGAAAACACAGATTGTGTAGGTACTTCGAAGATAAAATCATTATCATCATTATTAGCACTGGAAATCTGATGTGTAGAATAAGGGCAAGGAACGAGGCTAGGATATCTCCAGGGTGTCTGATTTGACCCCATTAAAGTACTGCTCATAAAACAGATGGGAAATACGGAAAGATTTTTAGCATAATAAGGTAATTAGTAAGTTTGAAACACAAAAGTTTGATATACGTGACTACATGGTTAAGATGGTGATTAAGCAGT
The DNA here is from genome assembly GCA_004027735.1 of Carollia perspicillata. Taxonomy (NCBI): domain Eukaryota; kingdom Metazoa; phylum Chordata; class Mammalia; order Chiroptera; family Phyllostomidae; genus Carollia; species Carollia perspicillata. The sequence goes on along the minus strand of PVKM010000844.1, from coordinate 5,766 downwards.
GAAAAAATTGGTCTAGCGAATACCATATGATCTCATCTTTAACAGGAACGTAATCAACAAAACAAACAAGTAAGCAAAATAAAACCAAAGACACTGAAATTGAGAACAGGCTGACAGTGACCAGAGGGGAGAGAGGAGGGAATTTCAGGGGAAAAGGGTAAAGGGTTTGCAGGAATAATTATAAAGGACACATGGACAATAAGGGGCGGATGGAAACAGGGGAAGGAGGTAGGGAGGGTTGGGGTGTTGGGCTAGGGTGGGGGGAAAAGGCAGAAAGCTGTACTTGAACAACAATAAAAAAGATTGGTCTGGAGCCCTCAAGCTAAAACACAAATTTGACCGTCATTTATTCAACCAATAAATATTTATCAAGCACAATACAATGTGTTGGGGCTGTTCTACACACTGAGGGATACCATGGGAAAAAAACAAAGTAGCTCCTGTCCTCACAAAGCTTATATTCTAGAGAGACAAACAATAAATAATACTGTAATGGGAGTACTGACAAGGGCTATGGGGAAAAATATATAAAAGAATGGAAAGTGATGGAGAGGGGCTACTTTAGATAAAATGTACAGAGAAGGCCTCATTGATAAAGTGGTATGTGAACAGAGTTACATGAAGTAAGCCTACATATACTGAGGGAAGAACAATCTAGACAAAATGCAAGACACACAAAGGCCCTGAAAAGAGAGTATGAGTAGACAAGACTGTCAGGAAGGCTGTTTTGAACAAGGGGAAGAGTTAGGCAATGAGAATAGTTGTAGAGGGAGCCAGGAACTAGATTATAATGACTGTTCCCAAATAGCAGAGATATGTTAGAAAACTTACCTTGTCACACATTCTAGTATTTAATGCAGTGCTGAGAATATTAACAGGTGCTCAACTAATTTTTTCAAAGTAATGAGCGAATGGATTAACAAATGCTCATTATATGAGCTCATTTTGTATTTGACCATTTCCCAAACTCCAATTCAGCTGCAAAGAACAAACCAAGTAGCGATTTAAAGGACTATATTATAAGCTTTAGAAATCGTCAGAAGTAGAATTTTTTAAATGTCTTGATCAGTGACATCACCCCTGGGACAAGTGCATGCCCTTCTAAGGGGACTGCACAGAAGGAGACATCTGCTTTAAAGTATAGTATAAAACGAGGAGACTGTCTGCTAAAACAACAGTTTGTCTGATAAACCCTTCACATCTGGTAACGTTTTAAACAACTGAAATATAATTTCAGACCAAATTCCAATCATGTTGGACAGCCAAGAGTTTACCAGTTACTACTTCAGTTCTATTCTAGGAAAAATCCTTTAAAACAGTTGGGAGAAAAATAAGCTGTGCCAGTATGTTTAAGAGCAATAGCAATATTCTTAAAAACATGGTTAAAAAAGACGAATTTACTGCATTCTGCCATTCCTAATTAATAGAATTATATGAGCAATTACTCAAAACTCATCACTAAAAACAAGTATTCCTTTGGTAGCTAATAATCCATACTCAGTTTAAAACTGCTCAGTGAATTAAATAGACTCAGAATCAGCAAGGATCTTCAAGATTATTAAGTGTTCTCACCTTCAGAGAATTCTGAATTCACTGTTGTCCATACTTCCAAAGAATAAATGAATGGTGGGGCAAATGTAGGTTTACAGCTGTTCATATGTAAAATAATAATAATATAATAATAATAGTTATAATACAGTAATACAAAAATAAATTCTTTTGCGTTCTCACAACTGTAAACCTACTTTCACGCCACCCTGAATTTAAAATGAAGTGAATACTAATATTTTTGAAATGATCAACATTTAGGAAATATATTTAATCAGAAATTTCTTCACCGTTGAATATTTTTTGTTTCACTTTCACATTTATACTTGCCTTTGCATAGAGAAATAAGTATAATGTGCTTTATTGTACTAACCTATGCCAAGCACATGCTGCCAAGTTGTTGTCAAGTATTAATCAATTTCCTATGGAATATTGACTTCTAATTTCTTGGATATTAAACATAAAGAAATGGTCCATGGATAAGTTTTCTACCATATCATCACCAAATAAAATCAACAAAAAATAAAGTTAAAAAACTTTAAAAATTAATTTTCTTTCAAGTCAAGGAACGTAAAACACTATCACAGCAAAAGAAAAATGTAGTACATTTCCACAGCATGTCCTATGGTGGAAAAAAGGCTTGGAAGAAACAAGAATTGGACATTTAAATACGTATGTTTTTTCAAGGAGCAACATTTCTATTTTATACTTTAACAACTTTTCCACTCCGATGTATACTTAAAACTACATGTTGTAAATCTAACACATTAACACATATTTCCACATGAGCATGTTACTGTCCATATGAGCATGTTACTGAGGTGAAGACCAAGCAATGGTCATCACCCTCCATTTTCCTGTGTAGAAACACTAAACCAATTTTGGTAACCATTCCACCAAATAAAGTACATCAACAAAAACTTTTATTGACTTGAACTTCTAATTTTTCTAACTTGCTCTTTTTAAGAAATTTTAATTGTTGTTCAACTACAGTTTTCTGTCTTTTACTCCCATCCCAGTCCACCCCACCAGTGCTTCCCATCTCCCTCCCATTTCCAACCCCCCTTAGTTTTTGTCCATGTGTCCTTTATATTTGTTCATGTGACATCTTCCTTTTCCCCTGAAATTCCCCTTCTCCCCTCTGATTTACTGTCAGCCTGTTTTCTATTTCAATGTCTTTGGTTATATTTTGCTTGCTTGTTTGTTTTGTTGTTTAGGTTCCTGTTAAAGGTGAGATCATATGGTATTTGTCTTTCACCACCTGGTTTATTTCACTCAGCATAATGCTTTCCAGTTCCATCCATGCCGCTGCAAAGGGTAAGAGCTCCTTCTTTCTTTCTGCTGTATTGAGTTCCATTGTGTAAACGTACCATTGAGTTCCATTGTGTAAACAATGGTTTTTTTGATCCATTCATTTACTGATGGGCACCTAGGTTGCTTCCAGCACTTGGTTATTGTAAATTGTGCTGCTATGAACATTGGGGTGCGTAGGTTCTTTTGGACTGGTGTTTCTGGGTTCTTAGGGTATAATCCTAGCAGTGGAATTGCCGGGTCAAAAGGCACATCCATTTTTAGTTTTCTGAGAAAATTCCATACTGTTTTCCATAGTGGTTGTACCAGTCTGCAATCCCACCAGCAGTGAACTAGGGTTCCCTTTTCTCATCCTCTCTAACACTTGTTGTTTGTTGCTTTGTTTATGATGGACATTCTGACCGGTGTGAAGTGGTATCTCATTGTAGTTTTAATTTGTATCTCTCTGATAGCTACTGATATTGAGCATCTTTTCATGTGTTTCTGGATCCTCTGTGTGTCCACTTTGGAGAAGCGTCTGTTCAAGTCCTTTGCCCATTTTTTAATTGGATTGCTTGTCTTCTTAGAGTGGATTCGTGTAAGTTCTTTATATATTTTGGAGATTAAACACTTGTCTGAGGTACCACTGGCAAATGTTTTCCTATATGGTTGGTTCTCTTTTTATTTTAATGTGGTTTTCTTTAGCTGTGCAGAAGCTTTTTATTTTGATGAGATCCCATTTGTTTATTTTTTCCTTTATGTTCCTTGCTCTGGGAGACACATCAGTAAAAATGTCGCTGCGTGAAATATGTGAGATTTTCCTGCCTATGTTCTCCTCTATGACTTTAATGGTGTTACAGCTTATATTTAAGTCTTTTATCCACCTTGAATTTATTTTTGTGTATGGTGTAAGTTGGAGCTCAAGTTTCATTTTTTTTGCATGTAGCTGTCCAGTTCTCCTAACACCATTTGTTGAAGAGGCTACCTTTATTCCATTTTATATTGCTGCCCCCTTTGTTGAATATTAATTGGCCATAGAGACTTGGGTTTATTTCTGGGTTCTCTATTCTATTCCATTGGTCTATGTGCCTGTTTTTATGCCAGTACCAGGCTGTTTTGATTACAGTGGCCTTGTAATATAGTTTGGTATCAGGTACTGTGATCCTTCCTACTTTGTTCTTCTTTCTCAAAATTGTAGCTGCTATTCAGGGTCGTTTATGGTTCCATATAAACTTTTGAAGTGTTTGTTCTACGTCTGTGAAATATGCCATTGGTACTTTGATAAGTATCACATTGAATCTGTATATTGCTTTGGGTAATATGGACATTTTGATGATGTTAATTCTTCCAATTCATGAACATGGTATATGCTTCCATTTGTTTGTGTCTTCCTTGATTTCATTCTTTACTGTTGTGTCGTTTTTTGCATACAGGTCTTTTATCTCCTTGGTTAGGTTTATTCCTAGGTATTTTAGTTTTCATTTTGCTATATTGAATGGGATTTTTTTCCTTGATTTCTGCTTCTGCTGTTTCATTGTTGGTATACAAAAATGCCTTTGATTTCTGGATATTGACTTTGTATCCCGCTGTTTCGCCAAATTCATTTATTAGGTTGAGCAGTTACTGGGTAGAGTCTATAGAATTTTCCATGTATGCTAGCATATCATCCGCACACAGTGAAGTTTTGTTTCCTCCTTTCCAATTTGGATGCCTTTTATTTCCTTTTCTTGTCTGATTGCTGTGTCTAGGACTTCCAAAACTTTGTTAAATAGAAGCGGTGAAAGTGGACAACCTTTTCTTGTTCCTGATGTTAGTGGAAAAACTTTTAGTTTTTGCCCATTGAATATGATGTTGGCTGTAGGTCTCTCACATATGGCCTTTATTATGTTGAGGAATGCTCCCTCTATTCCCACTTTGCTCAGTGTTTTTAACATAAACGGGTGCTATACCTTATCAAATGCTTTTTCTGCATCTTTTGATATGATCATATGATTTTTGTCTTTGCTTTTGTTTATGTGAAGTATTACATTTACTGATTTGCGAATGTTGAACCATCCTTGCATCCCTGGGATGAATCCCACTTGGTCATGGTGTATGATCTTTTTAATGTATTGTTGGATGCAGTTTGCCAATATTTTGTTGAGGATTTTAGCATCTATATTCATCAGTAATATTGGCCTGAAGTTTTCTTTCTTTGTTGCGTCTCTATCTGGTTTTGGCATTAGGATGATGTTAGCTTCATAAAAAGAGTTTGGGAGTCTTCCATCATTTTGATTTTTTTTTTTTTTTGAACAGTCTGTGAAGGACAGGGGTTAGCTCTTCCTTAAATATTTTGTAGAATTCTCCTGTGAAACCATCTGGTCCAGGGCTTTAGTGTGTCGGGAGTTTTTTGATCACTGCTTCAATTTCATCTGCTGTTATTGGTCTGTTCAGGCTTTCTTTTTCTTCTTAAATGAGTTTTGGAAGATTATATTTTTCTAAAAATTTGTCCATTTCACCTAGGTTTTCAAATTTCTTGGCATACAGTTCTTCGTAGTAATTTCTTATAATCCTTTGTATTTCTGTGGTGTCAGTTGTAATCTCTCCTCTTTCATTTCTGATTGTGTTTATCTGGGTCCTCTTTTTTTCTTGATGAGCCTGCTCAAAGGCTTGTCTATTTTATTTATCTTTTCAAAGAACCAGCTTCTAGATTCACTGATCCTTAGAATTATGCTTTTTGTCTCTATGTCATTTAATTCTGCTCTGATCTTGCTTATTTCCTTCCTTCTACTTGCTCTGGGCTGTCTTTGTTGTTGTTCCTCGAGTTCTTGTAGGCCTAGGGTTAGGTTGTTTGTTTGAGATGTTTCTATCTTTTTTGGGTAGGCCTGTATTGCTATGAACTTCCCTCTCAGGACTGCCTTTGCTGTGTCCCATAAGTTTCGAGTTGTC
>PVKM010000843.1:0-92060 GCA_004027735.1 Carollia perspicillata | reverse complement strand
AGTCATTTTTGGTCAGGTGGCACCTGTTACGTATGAGGGGCGGAGCCTTAGGTGTTCACCAGGGCTGGGCAGCCTAGTTGACAAGTTGTGATGCTGTCTGTGGGGGCGGGGTCAGAGAGGGAACAGTGGTGCCTGTTCCAAGCTCTCTCGAATTTGTGTCCACTCTGCTGCCTCCCACAAGCAAACTGGGCCCCCCTGGCGCTGGTTCCCAGGTGGGAGGGCCTATGCACACTCCGGGACCTTGTGGGTCTCCCCAGCGACCTCTCCTGTGAGGCTGGGAGCCTCTCCCGGCACCTTTTCAATCGGTGTTTTTAGGCTTTATTGCCCATCGCTGGGGCCCTGGGCTGTGTGGTCCATCTCACTGCCCACTCTTGCCTAGTTTATCTGCACGCGAATGTGTGTCCACAGTTGGCCAACTGCCCTGCGGGCCTTGCGTGCTCTGCTCATCTCCTCCCCGCGTCTGGGGGTCTGCAAGCTCCATGCCACCTACGGCCGCCCAGCACTCCCAAGCCTGGCAGCCACCACGTTTTCCTGCTGCTTTCCCTCTCCGCCAGCTGCCGACTCTGCCCCTCTTACCGGTCTGGTTGAATGGTTGTTGGACTCCCATAGTTCAATTTTCTGTGTTCTGGCTGTGTTATTGTTTATAAATATTTGTTGTCCTTAATCTTGGTTGTGAGAGGAGGTACAGTGTTTCCACCTATGCCTCCATCTTGGCCAGAAGTCCGACCAAAACTTATTCACATTTAGTTATTTAGCTATGGTACTCACTAATGTACATTATAAATATATAAAGATAAATATATATAAATATATATATATATTTAAGATTTTACTTATTTTTAGGGAGAGGAGAAGGAAGAGAAACATTGATGTGTAGTTGCCTCTTGCATACCCACAACCAGGGACTTAGCCCACAACCCAGGCATGCACCCTGACTGGAAATTGAACCAGAGACCCTTTGGTTCACAGGCTGACACTCATTCCACTGAGCCACACCAGCCAGGGCTGAAATCTCTTCCATTTCCAAGGTAACTTTAGTTTTGGGAACAGCAAGAAGTTGCAGTTGCCAAATATGGACTATAGGGGGTCTAAGTCACCTGGGTGACTTGATATTTTACCAAAAAACTCTGCACGAGACATGATGTGATACATGAGTGAGTGTTTATCATGATAAAGCTGCCAATCACCAGTGGCCCATAGCTGCGGCCTTCTGAGTCATCTAAATAGTTTCTGTGGAGGAATGTTCAAGTTTAACAAAAAACTGATGCAGATTTCGTTGCTCTACTCACTCAGTTATTTTTAATGCGATGGCCACACAGCACACATGCTCACTCAGTGGTGTCTACCGCCCCCACAGACTAGTACAATGAAGTCATCATTGTTCACACATGCACATTCCAATCCACCCTCCTTGGTTGCCAGGTTACATCAGTGTCGTGCAGACGGTTCTCGTTACATTAACAATGGCTGGACTTTTTCTAGGCAGACCTTGTATGCAAAAATCAAATTGAAATTCCTTCACATTTATTTTAAATGCTTTGTTCCATTATTTTATTGAAACATTTACTTATATGTACTAGAGCTACCTGTAGAAGACATTCACTAAACTTTATATTATAGTTTACTTTTAAAAATATTATTTTACTGATTTTTGGGAAAGGGAGGGGGAAAGAGAGGGAGAGAAAGGTTGATGTGAGAAAGAAACATCCATTGGTTGTCTCTCACATGCCCCCATGTGGGGACCTGGCCCACAACCTTAGGCACGAGCCCTAACGCAGGCTCAAACTGGCTACCTTTTGGTTCACAGGCTGATGCTCAATCCACTGAGCCACACCAGCCAGGGTTATTATGGTTTACTTTTCAGACTCCCTACATTCAGTGAAAAAAGGTATGAATATTATCTTTACTTCACCTACTTTAATGTGCATGAGACTTTAGTTATAGTAAATGTCCTGGTTTTGTTGCCTTCTGTGTAGTAGTGTTTGTTAATTTTATTACACTTCTTTTTAGCTATGTGACACTATACTTCTATTCAAGGTTAATACTGAACATCAGAACTTAGGACTTCTCACATTATAATATACTGTATTTATTTGAATAAAATAACAGCTTATGTAACACACTCTAAAATTACTTTTACTACATGAAAGGTACTTATTTTTTTCCAAAAAATTCCTCCATAAAATTGTAATGCATTGTGTGTGGGTATATACATATAGATATATAGATATTTTATACATATATCTTATATGCCAACAAATAGGATACTTCCAGGAGAACACTGACATCCATCATATTGCATTGTTAATTTGCCCTTTCTTGGTACTGTAGTTTGTTAGTTCATTTCTAAGTGTGTTTTTGTTTTATAATTATATAAGCATTGTAAACTTAAGGAATTACATAACAATTTTGTTTGTACACATTTAAGTAACATTATAATAAAATTCAGGAAGAACCATGTTGCATATTAGATCTACTAGTGGTCTAAGTTGGTAATATAACATATCAAAAAGCTAAGAAATCAATTTTAACAATAGTGAAATTAAAAAAATTCAAATTATTAAAGAACTTAATTTTGGTACATAGTTCTTGTGCTATCAAAAATCAATACCCTGATATAAACTGTGAGAACAGAAGGAGAGTTTTTGTAACTAAAAATGCCTGGTTGAGGAATGAAATCAGAATTCTAGTTACCTTCTCCAATTCCCTCATTTTACAGAAAACGAAAGAAATGGAAGCTAAACTAAGTGTTCTAGACCTTTAGTTGTCCTTTGCCACTGTCATGTTTGCTTCTAAAAAATATAGTTTGCATCAGACACAAGAACACTAAAAACAGTGCCTGAAACCATGAAGTTTGGCCAAGTGTCCCATTTCCTTTTCTGGTTAAAATGCAAAAAGTAGTATCCTGAAGATAGAAATAACAAAAATGCATGGCCAGAAAAGGCGGTATGCATCAGTTTAATTAGAAACGAATCTGGAGAACAGTATTTGCTCTATTGTCAAATTCCTATAGCTGGATTTTGTGATGACATTTCTGCAGTAACAGCATACATCATTTTCACAGGGTATATGATGTTCTGTAGTAATATTCTAGTTTTTAGATGGTAAAAATAATTTAGTGGGATGTAAAATCTCTACCCAACCAAGCCAAAAAATCAGTGGCATTCTTTCTTTTTTTAAAAAAGATTTTATTTATTTATCTTTAGAGGGGAAGGGAAGGAGAGAGGGAGAGAAATATCAATGTATGGTTGCCTCTCATGTGTCCCCTGCTGGGAACTGGCCTGAAACACAGGCATGTGCCCTGACTGGGAATCGAACCACGGTTGTTTGGTTTGCAGGCCCGTGTTCAATCCACTGAGCTACACCAGCCAGGGCTCAGTTGCATTCTTTATGTAATTATTTTTTTAAATACTTTGACTTGAGACCTTAAAACACTTGTCATAAAAAATACTATAAAAACTAGCTATTTCTTCCAGTCTCTCATACTACTATAAATCAATCCTTTGCTGATTTATCCTAGTTCAAAATACATTGCTACACCATATCTATTATCCTCTTGATGTCACTAATAAATAGGAATTACTTTTTTAGCATTTTAAAATAATTCCATTAACTTATTTAAGAGTCATTGTACTAAATGAACTGTGGAGAAACCCAATGTAACCAACAACCAGATCAATCTTGTTATGATCTCACTATTATTAATATATAACAGTGACAGCCTAATGTTTGCAATTATTGTCATCAAAGTATATTAATTTATTCAAGCAAATTTTTGGTATGTAAGAAACAACAAAATTGGCTTTTCAAAACAATCAAATATTGCCATTAAGGCTTCAAAAATATGAGGTAAAAATAGAAGTTATATATAAAACACTGTATTGTGAATTGCAACTAAATTCACAATTCAATTTATTATTATTGTTTTTTAACCTTCATCTAAGGGTTTTTTTTTTTCATTACTTTTCAGAGAAAGGAAGAGAGGGAGGCAGAGACAAAAACATCGATGTGAGAGAGGAACATCAGTTGTTTGTTTCCCATACAAGCCTGGACCAAGGAGCAGACCCGCAACTTAGGTATGCACTCTGGACCAGTCCTGGACTGGACCAGGACTGTACCCTGCAACCCTTCAGTTATGGGTGACACTCCTACCAGCTGAGCCACGCATGCCAGGGCACAATTCCAATTTAAATGGCAGAGCTAACATTTTTCTATGGCAAAATTATCTAAATTATTCTAAGTTAAACATAAATTCCTTGTACTAATGGTTAGGTTACTCTATCGTATTTCCCATTAATGGTATACTTCTAGGGATAGCTTTAAATGGCACAGAACTATTGGTTTTCTGTCTGCCTTTTAATTGATACACTGACAGATTCAAACCATAAAGAAAGTTAACAAACCCTTAACTTATAACGACTTTGAAGTTTATTTTACAGCACTTTTATTAAGAAATCATGTAACTACTGACCAGGACTGTTTACAAATGTAATGCTTGGCCTTTGAAACAATTAAAAACTTAAGTACTAAAATTTTACATCATGATTTGTTTAACTTAAGAATGTTATGATGGTAAAAACTGACAGAAGAAAATCTAAAGCAAAAATATGATTTCCACAAAAACCATATATTTCTCCCTTTTATCAAAGGGAAGGAGAAAAGAAGGAAGGAAGGCAGAAAAGGAAAAGGAAAAATGATGAGAAGAGAAAAAGGGCAAGACAGGCAAGAAAAATACTTTTATTCCCCATTTGCAAAAAGAGGAAACTCTGAGGTCTCAGCAATTAACGTAATCAACTGAGTCAGTTTATATTAAGGCATTTTCTTTACATGTTATTGAATCCCATCATGCCTTTCATATTGCCAGCAGCACCCTGTTGAAACTGCCTCATCATTGACTGAAGTCCGGCCATACCACCTAGAGAGAAAGTAAAATCCAATAATTATTAAGTAGAACTTGAAACACTTGTTACTTTTGCCTAATAAGTACTTTAACTTCTAAAAATATACTGGGTTCTGACTTTAGTCATCAGCCTTAAAGAACACACCAATTCAAAATTGTTATATTCGCCAGTATCCTCATATAAATGAGATAATACCTGAAAAGACCTTAGAACAGTGCCTGTCACACAGTAAGGATTCAATAAATCTATACAAAAAGTTTATTTTGGGGGAAGTACAAAAGAGTTTTATTGTAAATCATAATCAATTTGGGAGGGGAGTTATTTCATAGGACTTACAGAAAGAGTTAACCATTCATTGAACATCTATCATATACCCAGAACTGTATCAAATGCTGTAACATATATTAGCTCATTTAATTGCCACAATTCCTGATGAGGTATTATTAGTGATTTTAAAGAAGGTGCAAATGAGGTTCAGAAAGTTTAAGGAACATTTTATAGGCTACATAGTAAAAGTGGAATTGGGTTTCAGAATCCTTATATAATTCCAAAGTCTCATCAATGAAAATATCCATGTCTTAAACCAGGACAAAAGGTCACTAGAATAAGCATTAACAAAAGATGATTAAGTAACTTGCTCAAAAATCACACAGAGGGCAGCACACAAATGAATGAAACCTCAGTTTATACAGCACTATTACAACCATTCAACTTAGAATTCAGATGGCTATTTCATTCAAATCACACATCTGTTGAACAGATTTTCATAATCTCTCAACAGAAGGCTTATCATAATTCAACCCTTATAGCCCTGGCTGGTGTGGCTCAGCTGGTTGGAGCACTGTCCCAAAACCAAAAGGTTGAGAGTTTTATTCCAGGTCAGAGCACATATCTAGGTTGTAGGTCCTATCCTGGTCCAGAAGCATATGCGAGGCAATCTATGCTTCTCTTTTGCATCAATGTTCCTCTCCCTCCCTCTCTCCCATCCCCTCTCTCTAAAAGCAATGAAAACAAAAATGTCCTTGGCTGAGGGTTAAAAAAACAAACAAAAAACTCAACGCTTATAAACTGTGTATTAGCAACTGACAACTACTTTGTATTTACCCATGTGATGAAGAACTCGTGGATCCATCATTTTGGCCATTTGTTGATTCAATTTTGCCATCTGTGACTGGCTCACATTCTTAGACATGTCACCACCTAAAAATAAAAAAACGTTTTGAGTCACTGTAGAATGTAATACAATCAGGGTATTATAGAAAATTTAATAAATTAAGTAAATAAAAATAATCACCTATAATCTTATCATTCTAACACAATTATTTCTATTTGTACATATTCTCTTTTAATCGTTATCTCAATTACATATGTACTTTTGAGAAAGTAAACATGAAATTCTTTATTAAGGAAAATTTAAGGGACTTTCTTCAGGGCTAAGATTTTTCTTAATACTTTTAGTTATACCTGTGAATGAGCCACTATAAGCAAAACCGTATCCAGAGGCCATGAATGTAAGCTATATCAACACTTTTTTAAAGAGTAATATGGGAGAATACCAAATAAAAAACTGTGTTTACAGATATGGATTAATTAGGAAAGAGCCTGGATTGCTGATAAGTGAATATGAAAGGAATGAGTCTGAGAGAACCTGAAAATTTGTATGTATCTAAGAAACTATTCAAAGTAACAGAAAGCTTCAGAGAATAATAAAACAAATAATCCAACTCCATTTATCAACAGACACACAATTAAAACTCCACAGTAAAGGCGGCAGCCAATGACAGAGCTATACTCTGGGGTAGAACAGGTAAGAGCTTTCCTTTAGAGAATAGCTGCTATGATTAAGGAGGAGGCAACAGACATCAGCTCAACAACAGTGAATAAATAAAACTGTTCAACAAAAGTTTTTCAAAGGAACATTAATTCTGGTACCTCTCAGGAGCATTTAGGAAAATGAAAACCAAAGCTGCCCCTGATTCTCTGATCAAAGCTGGCTAATCTGAATATATATGAACTAAGAACTATGAATAAAAAAGATGTTTTTTAATACAACATAATAAAATCTGTGAAAATAATTAAACCTGGGTAAAATGTGAATTGTATGTTCATTGGTGATTCATCGTTAAGAGTTTGTTTCTGAGGATTTAAAACTTACACAAGATATTAATGATTGGGTGTGACAAGGATATGCCCCATATCCAATGGCCATTTCATCTGGGTTGTGCCTTTACTGAGTAATCAATGCTTAGATATTTACTATCTGATTGATGGGTCTGCAACAGTTCTATCAAGAATAGTCAGGGTCATTTGGGAAAGATGTTAAACTACACATATTTATTAATCACCATCTGAAATAGCATGTGATGTTGGGATTTATAACCAATTTTAAATATGTTTGTCTAACTTTTTTCCCATGTCACAAAAGAGAAACTAGGATATAGCAAGCAAGGAAAGTAAGAAAAGTGTCAAAGTCAAAAAGTGATAATACTTCTATAAACATTCATTTTTTAAGACAGATATTCAGCCCAGGCTGGTGTAGCTCAGTGGATTGAGCGCGGGCCTGTGAACCAAAGGATCGCGGTTCAATTCCCAGTCAGGGCACATGCCTGGGTTGCAGGCTAGTTCCCAGCAGGGGACCCACGAAAGGCAACCACACACTGATATTTCTCTCCTTCCCTTCCCCTCTAAAAATTAAAAAAAAAAAGATAGCTATGCAGTGGTACTATTCATATTTAGTGTGGACCTAATCACTATTTTTTTGAAATAATAAATTCATTTTAGTAGTGTTTACAATACAGAAAAAATTAAAAGAGGACTGGGACGGCTGATTAACTTTTTGGAAAAACAAGCTTATTATTTAACCTTACACAATTCAGGGCAAAATAAATTTTGGATAGGAAAAAGTAAAACCTAAAATTTAAATAAAACCAAAACGAGTAGAAGAAAATATAGATGACTACTTCTGTAGCAACATGGAAAAACTTTTATAATCACAAAAGAAATCAAAGAAAATGATGAACAGCCTTGGCTACATTAAAAATAAAAAACTTCACTAGAAATATTTTTTTAAAAAAGACAAGTGAAAAACTGGAAAAAACTATTTGCAGATATAAACCAAGGATTTTAAAGAGTAATTACAAAGCAATAACGGAAAAAATGAAATAAGTAAACAGGGAATCTAAGAGATGATTCACAAAGAAAATTCAAACCAGCAAATGCACAAGCATGTTAAATTTGATTAGTAATCTAAGAATCACATATTGAAAAACATTTAACCATTAAATTGGAAATATTAAATTTTACAACATTTATTCAGCATCTACTATGTTTCTGATCTCACAGACAAAACTCCTAGCCTCATGGAAGATGGCACAGAAACTGACGCAAGAACTGGTATTGATAGAGAAGTTGGGTATTCAGCCTAAATATCCGACAAAGAAGCACTGAGTTAAACAAAAGATACATGCTCAACTGAAATAGTATTCAGGGGTTAAAAGTTATATTTTGAAGACTATCTGACAATATGGAAATTAGTCACGATGCATCAGAAGAAAACACAAGTTAAATAAAAAATTTTTTGCAATAGGATCCATGAGATTTTCTGAAGAGTAAAGGTAACAGGTTTTTTTAAAAATTTTTCTTATATTCTCCATATTCTTAAATATATATTAGATCTTCAAAAAATAAAGTCATGAAGTTTGTTTTTTAAAATATTAGGGTTTATTGCCTTGAACATAAAAACAGATAAATCAGAGATCACATCATGAATCATTATAATGTTATAATTTCATTGTAACATGAAATTCAGCAATATATTTTCTAATACTGGCAGTATTCCTGTTTTAATTTTTAGTTTTTCAGCTTTCTTTCAGTTTGTTAACTAATTATCAGCTTATTTTTCTTACCTTTGAAAAGTCCTTTGATACCTCCCATCTTTTTTACCATCTGTGCAAACTTGGTATATTGTGTCAAAAGTTCCTGAACATCTCTCGTTGACACACCTGATCCTCTTGCTACTCTTTGGATTCTTCCTGGTTGCTTACTAAAAACCTTGGCACCATCCGTACTGTCAAGTTCTACAGGCAAGGGTCAATTATACAGGTAACATTCATTATCAAAAGAGTTATGTGCAAATATCTTACACACATAAAACAAATATAATTGTCAGACCACCAGATTTAATAACTGTTATCACCTGTTTGTCTGATTTTTATTTTATTTTTTATTGGTCTGATTTTTTTTTTACTTTTTTTTTAAAGATTGTATTTATTAGAAGGGGAGAAGAAGGAGAGAGGGAGAGAAACATCAATGTATGGTTGCCTCTCATGTGTCCCCTACTGGGAACTGGCCTGCAACCCAGGCATGTGCCCTGACTGGGAATCGAACCACAATCCTCTAGCTCACAGGCCCGCGCTCAATCCACTGAGCCACACCAGCCAGGGCTCTGGTCTGATTTTTAAAAGTTAAACATGGAATACATTCAAAAGAATATTCATGATATTCATAAGCTAGGGGAAAACACACATACTTTACCCTACTGTTTAAGTAAAACAAAACCTTCTGAAAACCTCTGAGATCCATGTCTACCCTCCCTTTCTATATCTCATATCTAACTGCTCCTCAGAGCATGCAGCAGAGCTGAAAGGTACATTTCAAAAAAGAACAAAAGTGTTCACCTTATCTCTAAATACTATTAACCTATAAATCATAAGTTCAGGCATATAAGCAAACAGAAATAGGTAGTTCTACCTATAATCAATAGAATAGTTGTTATATTTCCTATAACCAAGTAATTATTACTGGCGTTTTAATCCTTTCTATAACTTAAAAAGTAAGTTAATTCGTTTCAGTATTTTGAAAACTCTTAGAATTGAGGTTGTCCTCCTGGTGTTAATTGCATACAATCTCAGAAATGAGATGACCTTTAGTCAAAATTTTTATTATGTCTGCATGCTCTCTACAACATTCCCCAATAGGTGGTCATCTAGCCTCCTTGCTAATATCCCCAGGAGAGAAGACCCACTATCTAAAATAAGGCAATCCTTGCCATTCTATTTTATCTGTAGTTATGGAAAATCTTTTCATATATTAAAATGAAATATGTTTGCCTGGTACTTCTTCCTATTTGCATAAATATCTCCTTTCCAAGCACAAAGAATAAGGCTTTCAAATATTTGAGAGGCACATGTCACTTATGAATTTTCTAGGTGACAAATACATACAAGTCTTTTGACTGTTTCTCTTGTAATATGGTTTAGAATCTCATTTATCATCCTGATTTTTCTAAATACAACTTTTAATTTGTCTATGCTCTCTAAGCTTACTGTTTAGAGTGAACTGAAATCCAGGTGAAGTTTGATTACCAATACAACACAAATAAAGAGATGAAATTGTTTCATAAGAAGCTTACAGTCCATTAAAACCTGTAAATCCATTTCATAAATGCACTTTTAAGCTACATCTTCACTATGAAATATTTAGGAAATGTGTGTCATATTCCTTTCAAGAGCTCACATAGAGTGAGAGAAAAAAGATAAGCTAGTAACAGCACATCATAGTAAGCACTACAACAGAGTTAAGCAAATAGCAGAAGGAGACGTAATGTAAAGAAGCAAGGAAGTCAGGAAAGGCTCCATGTGGTAGTTTCTGTGTAGTCCTGAAGGACAACTATGAGTTAAGTACAGAAAAGAAAGGAGCAAGAGACATTCTGGGAAGTAGAATGTGGCTTCCTAGAGTAATAATTGTGTGTTGAGGGAACCAAGCATGGGTAAGAGCTGAGATTTAAGAAGTTGTGAAAGTAGGTAAGGATAAGGTTGTAACAGAATTTATATGCCAGGCTTAGGAGTTTAGAATTCATCATAAAGACAATAAACCATTGAAATATTTTGACCCCAGAACTGTTATATTTAGAAAGACCATTCTTGTGGCAGTGAGGAAGAAAGATTGAAAAGAGGACTGAAAAAGAGAAAGAGAAAGGTTAAGAGGCTACTATAGCAAATCCAGGTAAGAAATGATGAATGTATGGAATCATGCAAAGGATATAGAGGCAAAGAGAACAGGGAACATATGAGAATAAGTTAGGAAGTAGAACTCACTAAAATCTGAAGTGATGTTTAGGTTTCTATATTCCACTTGAAGTAGTAAAACATGGATACAAAATATGTAATAAGTTAAATATGTCTGTAATATTGTAACACCTAGAGCAGCCACTAAGAAAACTATTCAGAGATACCCTCAAAAACATCATAGGTACATTAAGTGTTCAAGTGACCCATAGGCAAGTAAAACAGAGAACGCAGAAGAACAAAATCAGAGGGAACAAACAGAATAATAAAATGGCAGAACTAAGTCCTAATATATGATTAATATATCAGTTAAGAGAGATTACCAGAATGTATTAAAAGAAAAAAACAACCCAATTACATGCTGTTGACATGAAACTCATTTCAAATATGATATAGATAGGTTAAAAGTAAAAGAATGGAAAAAATACACAATGCCAAAAAAAAAAAAACTAATCAGAAGAAAGCTGAAGTGGTGGTATCAATATCAAGGCAGGTCAGGAACAAAGGAGGACATTACATACATAGTGATAAAGAGTCAACTGACCAAGATGACAGAACAATTCTAAATGTGTATGCCCCCAACAAAAAAGCTTCAAATACATGAAGCAAAACTGACACCACTGAAAAGAGAAAAGTTAGGCACTTCAATACTTTATCTCCACAATCAATAGAACCACTAGACAGAAAATCAGCAAGGATATAAATCTAAGTTGACCCCAGTTTCTAGCTTGGGTGACTAGGTACATAGGTGGAAGTATCACTCACCAAGGGAGAAGCACTACATTTTGGATTTGATATGCCTCAGAAAACTTTCCAACATGAAAACAGAGATGTCCACCCACCATTTAGTGAGTACCTAGAGAGGAGGTGATCCAGAGTGTAGACGCTTGAGCCTGAATAATTGAGATGAAGACCAGCCCCTCAACTCTTTGGCTATTGAGGAAATTACTCAACTTCCCTGTAGCTCAGTTTCCTGATCTGCGAAAGCTAGATAACAATGGATTTTGATCCCAGAGTTACCCCTTTATAGTTGTGAAAATTAAATGGATTAATATATGTTAAGTGCTAAGGACAGTGCCTTGGACAGAATAAGTAATCTAGATATGGCCTCAATTATTTATTCTACATGCAAAACTTTCTGCAGTGTTGAAGATACAGAGATAAGAAAAATACCGTCTTCTTTAAGTTAGTATGAAAGCCTAGAGAGCTCTAAGACAGAGGTAGAGACTACAAGATATGAACAACCAATTAGGTGGTAGACAAAGCACAGATGTGGGAAATAAAATAAAAAATGAGAAGAATGATAAGAAACACTACCTGAGGACAAAAGTCTGTGGCATATATTCACTTAAGAGGTGGACTGAGAAAGACACCAGTGAAAGAAAGTGAGTTAACAAGAAAGGTAAGGGTTAAAGTGGGGAGATGGTATACTAGAAATTAAGAAAAAAAGCTGACTAGCAGCCAATGTTGTAAAGATCAAGAAAGAGACTGAAAAGCATCCATTGGAGTAGACCAACGAAAGGTTATTGGAGATCTTTGTATGGTCTATTTCAGAGTAATGGTGGGGACAGAGGTCAGATTTCAGTAGTTCAAGAATAATATAAACTATTCTTTTAAGAAGCTTGAGTGAAAAGAGACATGGAATAAAAGCATGAGGGAGAAGTAAAGCCCAGAAAATGTGAATTTAAGAATATTTATATGCCGATGGGGAAAATAATTCAGTAGGTATAGAGAGACTGGAGATAGAGGAAAGGATTTTATTGATGTTGGGAGGTCCTTGAAAAACAGTTTGTGGCTATCACAATCTTATAGGTAAGTTAGCCAAAGAGAGAAAGAATCCAGTACCCAAAGCCTGTATTCCTTTGTAAATGAGGCCAGGTCAAGTGGTAGAGCAGAAGGCCTTTAAAGAAAGAGAAAAAAACAAGATATGTTGGGTGTACCTGCTGTAGTGAATCAGAAAGGATACTTAAAAACAAGTAAAAAGAGAAAGGGGTCACGGGACTAGAAATGCTAATGGAATGAGGACCAGATAAAAGGCCTGAAGCATAGAAGGTAGTAATAATAAAGGATTAAAAGAGTGATGTACTTTATGTGAGAAGACTGAAAAATGAACAGTCAGTTTCAGAGCAAAGTAAGTTGGCAAATATTGTTTAAAGTATCCCTCTTTAACAAATCGCATTTCATGTTAGCATATTAGAACTCTGAGGAGACATAATAAATAAACTCATTAGTTTATTTTTAACTCAGCATTCCACCAAATTTATTTGACTATAGAACTCCCCTTTTAAGTTCTTTCTACCAACATCACAAAAAACTAGTGTTCATTCCATGGAACTCATTCAGGGAAGCACGGCACTAGAACTTTCTCTCAAAGATGTCCATCTAATAATCATTAACCTATGAGTAAGAGCTTCCAAACAAATACAAATCTACCTAACAAAAATCCTGCAGTTTAAATTTTTCCCCATCTTGTCCACAAGAACACAATGAAACTCTTAACGTGCTGATATTCAGAACGAGTAATCTGCTGTCTTACCTTGATCATTCATACTATCCATTATCGTCATTAATTTCTTTAGCCTTGCCATTGACTCCTGTTCATTTCCTTTGCTCATAAAATCTGTTCCAAAACCAGGAATCATACCCTAAAACAGATATATTTAAATACAAAATCAGTAATAGCTTGAGATTAATTGTTCAGAATGTTGACATTTAATTAGTAGCTTTAATAATTGACACAAATTTTTCTTCTTTAGATTTTATTTATTTGTTTTTAGAGAGTGGAGAAGGGAGAAAAAGAAACATCAACATGAGAGAAACGTCGATCGGTTCAAACTTCACTGAACCCGCAGCTCAGGCATGTGCCCTGGCTGGGGAATCGAACCAGAGACTTTTTGCTTTGTAAGACGACACCCAACCAACTGAGACATAACAGTCCAGGCTTAACATTAAGTTTTTAAAGTACATATTTTTATCCGATTATTAAAAATAATTAAAGCTAGTTCATCTGTTCTTAGAAATTTTAATGAAAAACAAAAGTCAGAAAAAACTTTTTAGGATAACTGACCAAGATTTGACTGAAGGGGCCCATTTTCATGATATTTTGAAATTGTTCATACATGTCTCGCAACGTAAACTGACCTGAAATACAATATAAATGAGTTAGATATATTAGAGAATGTACATTTCATTTAATAAAGCTAATCTTTTCCTTAATCAAGGGTTCACCTTGAAGTACACTTATAAAATATATAAATATTTTGGGCTCAATAAATATTTATTAAGCAGTTACTATGTGTAAGATCATAGGATGCAGTGGAGAATATACAGATACACAGATCCTATCCCAGAGGAGCTTACATTCTATCAGAGAAAATGGAATAAACAAATACACAAGAAACTTGAAAACAAGGCAGACAAACTACACCAACTAGGATGACTCAACTTAAAAAGCCTGACAACACTAAAACTTAAAGAAGATGAGGAGCCTACAGCAATCTTGAGAGAGAAGAACCAAGTTGGAGGATTTACACTACCTAATATCAAACTCTACTACAACACCACAGTAATCAAAACAGCATGGTACTGGCATAAATACAGACATACAGAACAACGGAACAGAATAGAGAGCCCAGAGATAACCCCATTCCTTTATGGTCAATTAATATTTTAAAAAGTAGGCAAGAACATATAATAAGGTAAAGACAGTCTATTCCATAAATGGTGTTGGAAAAAATGGATAAATACATGCAAAAGATGAAACCTTATATGATACACAAGAATAAACTCAAAATGGATTAAAGACTTAAATTTGGACTATAAACCACAAAAAACCTAGAAGAAAACATAGGCAGTAAAATCTCAGACATTTCTTTTAGCAATATTTTTTCTGATATATCTCCTTGGACAAGAGAAACAACAAAAAATAAACAAATAGGACTACATCAAACTAAAAATTTTTTGCTCAGCAAAGGAAACCAAAACAAAATGAAAAGACAACCCACAGAATGGGAGAATATATTTACTGATACATCTGTTAAGGGGGTAATTTCCAAAACTTATAAAAGACTTATACAACTCAACACCAAAAACAAAAATTCTAATTAAAAAAATGGGCAAAGGACCTGAAATAGACACTTCTCCAACAAGGAGATACAGATGACCAATAGACATATGAAAAGATGCTCAACATCACTAATCATCAGAGAAATGCAAATTAAAACCACACTCAGGTATCACCTCACACCTATCAGAATGACTATCATCAATAAATCAACAAACAAGTGCTGGCGAGGATGTGAAGAAAGGGGAATCCTCGTGCATTGTATGTAGGAACGCAGATTGGTGCAGCCTCTGTGGAGAACAGTATGGAATTTCCCTCAAAAATTAAAAATAGAACTGCCTATGACTCAGTGATTCCACTTATGGGAATATACTTGAAGAAACCCAAAATACTGACTTGAAAGAATATATGCACCCCTATTTTCATTGCAGCACTACTTACAATAGCCAAGATATGGAAGCAGTCCAAATGCCCATTAGATGAGCGGATAAAAAAGCTGTGGTACATTTACACCATAGAACACTACTCAGCTGTAAAAATGAAGGAAATCTTACCTTTTGCAACAGCATAGATGGACCTGGAGAGTATTATGCTAAGTGAAATAAGCCAGTCAGAGAAAGACAAGTACCATATAATTTCACTTATATGTGGAATTTAATGAACAAAACAGACAAACAAAAAAGATGTGGAAAAAGCAGAACTTTCATATATTGCTGGTTAGACTGTAAAATGGCAAACACTTTAGATGATTATTTGGAGTTTCTTAAACAGCTTAGAAGTTCATAAACTGGAAAATGGATAGACTGTGGATGACACACTACTCAGCAATAAAAGAATAGGCTACAAGTAACTACAACTACATGAATTAATATAAAAATATTATCCTGAGTCGAAGAAATCAGATAGGAAAAAAAGAGGACGTACTCTAGGATTCCTATAATATGGTTTACTGGGAAGGGGAATAAACTTTCTAGAGTAATGGAAATGTTGTTTCATGATGGAGTATGGATTATTGAACATTTGTCAAAAATGATGAAATAATATCCTTATAATCAGAGCATTTAATCACATGCAACTTAACTTCAACTAAAAAACTGAACTAACAAGACAAAGGAGAAAAAGTGCTTTCTATTTATGTCCTAAAGATACAAATGGAAAAGGTGTTTGGTTTTAGGCATTCTCAATTTGAAGTGGCAGTACAATACCTTAAAAAGAAATGTTACAGCAGGCAGCTAAAAATGAAGAAGTAAATAGTGGTAGAGAAGGGTAAGGCTGAAATACTTACTTGGCCATTATAGAGATATGACAATTGAAGCCGTGATAATATAGGAAATCTACTATCATGGCACCCAAATGAAGAGTTTGAAAATAGAAAAGACAAATAACACTGTTAAGTATTGGGAACCAAGGAAAAAGAAAGGTCACTACATTTGCAAATTAGAAGACCCTTAGTGACCTCAGAGTTGAATAGAATATTAAGAGTAGAAGCAAAATACAGAGAGTCATAAGGAATGACCCAGGGGTCAGAAAGCAGAGGTACTAGGAATATATTATCCAGTTTAGTGTGGTAGTGAAAGCAGTGGTAGGGCTAGTTACATAGTGGAAAGCAGGGAGAAAGATTCAGGCAATAAAGGACAGATTAATTTTCAACAAATATTTACTAAAGATCTACTGAGTGCCAGAAACTGAGCTAGGTACTGTGAACATAAAAGATAAAAAACAGAACTATGAAACCTCCTTTCATCTTCAAGCAGGAAAGACAGACATCAAGTAACTGTGATGAATAATACAACAATTACAGAATGCAATGGAAACAAAGAGCAGAGGGTTCTTCTTAGCCTAGGAAGCAGGTAAAATGTCCCTGTAAGACCTTCTGGGTGAGACCTGAAGTGTGAGTAGGAGTTAGCCAGTTTGGCTGAGGAGAGGAGGGTAGAAGTAGAAAGAAGAGAGATACCTGTCTAATAGGCAGTGTGCAAGGGCAAAGTCCCAGAGCTGAGACAGCAATATACCTTGGAGAAATCAAGAGAAATTCAGCCTGACTAGCACATGGAATGCTAAGAACCATGTCAAAACATGACATGGAAGATGTGAGTCATTTAAACAAAGATGGCAGTTATTTAAACAAAGAGTAATGGGAACCTGCTGAAAGATTTTAAGAAAGGCAGTAATTAAATCAGATTTGCATTGTGAAAGACCGTTTTGGCTACAGTATAAAAAAATTGACTCAAGTGGAAAAGTACAAGAAGCTAGAAGATGTTAAAAGACTTTGAGTAAACAATCTAGGCAAAAGATGAACTTGCATAGATGCAGAGCAGCTAGAGAGAAGGGGATGGAATGGAGATAATTAGGAGGTAGAATCAATCATTAGGACTAACTGAATGATGGGAAATGGGATCGACTGAACGAGGAAGAGATCAGGGTCAATGACAACATCCAAGTTTATGACAGGCAAAAAGACAAATGATGTTACCATTCATTGATGATGACAATGGAGTGGGATGGGAAGATAAGGACATGCTGCATTTGAACTACCTATAAAACATACAAGAATGGTCTAGTAAACATATAGATATGAGGAAGAGGTATAGAGAAAGATGACATAAAATGATCCCTGAAAAACACCGACATTAAAGACAGAGGTAAATGAGATGAGTTAGAAGGAGCAAAAAGACAAGATAGCATGTGACCATGGAAATTAAGAGTGATACCTTTTTGAGAAAACCTAAACTGATCAATAATACATGTTGAATGTTCCTAATGTGCTGGACATTTACATACATCAGATAATTTAATGTTTATAACTCTATGAAGAAGATACTTAGTATGATCTACTTTTTATAGATAAGGAAATTGAAGTTAAGTAATTTAAAATAGTTTTATGTTAGATTTAAGAACCTGAGCTCTTACTCACAATGATATACTTCTCCATTTCAACGTGGAGTGAAGAAAATATGCTTGTGTATTTAATTTCATTCTTTTTTAAATTGTTTTTATTGTTGACACTATTACAGATGGCCCCCGTTTCTTCACACTTTGCTCACCTCCAACCAGCCCTGCCCCCACCTCCCTTGGCCTTCACCACACTACTGTCTGTATCCATGGGGTATGCATATCTTTTCTTTTTACGTATTTTATCATATATACATAATTTGTAAGTAGATTAAAAGAGAGTATTCTAACTTTTAACCTGTTTTACTTCAAGGAACCCAATGAAAGTCTCAATTTTAACTTTAAGAAAATTTGATTATAAGAAAAAACATAAAACGTATTTCATAATTGCTCAGATGCCTGAGATTTAAAATGGTTTGCATATAAATCACCTAAAAATAAACATCTGAGGAACTGACTTTCATAATAGACTTATCATTCAAACAAAATAAGACTAGCTTTATTAATAAGGAAATAAGAGAAGATATCTGAGATTAAATGCTTTTGGCTACTCATTATACCATGCTTCAACTTCTCTATAAGTGCTTCATTGTCATCCAACTTCAGCTCATTGACTTTATCTATCAGTCCTTCAATGTCACCCATACCTGTAATATCCAAAAAAGTAGAATTAACAATAGTGCACCTTGCTTTATATTACACAAAATGCATGTGCATATGTAATAACCATGTGAGATAGGCTCTGTTGTTTCTATTTCCCTTTATAGGTGCGAAAACAAGCCAGAGAGGTTACGTGACAAAGCCCAGGGTTTAATTCCATATTCCATGCTCTTATAACACCCAGAGACACTACAGAAGTTTTATTGCCATTACCACTGTTATTACTACAACCACATATTTTTCTATTGTGCTCTAAAACTTTTCCAAAGAACTTACCATCTAAAAACTCATGTTACCACTCTAATCATCCCTATTTGACAAGTGAGGAAGATAAATCATGGAAGGAAATGATTTTCCTGAACTAGTTAGTGAGAGGGAAGGAATACAATCCTAATCTGTCCTAAAGATCCACACTATTTCTTGGAGATTTGTGTGTATCCCCGCAGCATACATACCAAGAAGTTTGCTAATGAAAGGCTGTGTTTTGAAAGGTTCAAAGTCATCTATATGTTCCCCTGTACCAATGAAAATAATTGGGCTTTTTGTGGCAGCAACTCTGCAAAAAGAAAACATAAAAGGAAAACAAATTTCTCACTTCTTTCAAAGCTAACTAGACAAAGGCACATAGCTCAAGTTTCTAGCAACTCCAAAATTTTGTTTCTATTTAAACTTCTTTTATAGATCACCTTAGGTCCAATACTGGAACATATTTTAAATGATCAGTACGAAAGCCATAAACACACACACGCGCGCACACACACACTATATAAGCTTAAGATATAGGACAAGAGCATCAATGATACTTACGCACTGAGTGCACCACCTCCTTTTGCATGGCCATCAAGTTTTGTCACTATTACTGAGGCTACATCTACTTTATCTTTAAAAGCCTTAGCCTGGGCTTCACAAGCCTGCCCAATGGAGGCATCCATCACATAAACAATGTTATCAGGTTGCTGGAAAATATAAATAGGAAGTATACATATTTTTACTGACCTTCAGCAATTTCATCATTAGAATCTATGTAAAATATTTATTATAATTATTCAATCAACAAATATTTATTGAGGGAGTACTATGTATTAGGTACCATTTACATTTTTGTCTTAGAACCTAAGACAAAGAAATGAATAAGAAAATCCTCCTCGTCAGACTTACATTCTAGTCAGATGAAGCTGATAATAAATAGACAAACATTTCAAGTGTACAAAACAATTAAAATGGGATAAAGAATATCAGTTTTGAGGTTCTTTAGTTACAGTAGTCAAGGAAGGCCTCTCTAGAGGTATCATTTGAGCCAAGGCATACATAAACAGAAGGAAGTTCTACAAAGATCTTGAAGAATCACATTCTCGGCAAAAAGAAGAGCAAAAGTAAATCAGAGAAAAATAAAAGTAGAAACGTACACAGAAACCAAAGTGAATACAATAGAGGTGAGGCTATTTCCCTTAGTTCTGCTCAACTAGGTCAAAATAATAGCATAGCTAAAAGGAAACTATCATTAACCATTAGCCAAAGAATTTGTGCCTCCACCCCAACGGCAAAACATTGGTGTATAATATGTGCTACAAATTAGCTATAAACTGCTGCTTCTCTTCAAATTACTTCAATCACAATTTCATGTATTTTTAAAAGATTTTTTTTAAGTTTATTTTTAGAGAGAGGGAAGGGAGGAAGGAAGAGAAACATCAATGAGTGAGAGAAACATCAACCTCTCGCATGCCCCCAACCAGAGACCCAGCAGTAACCCAGACATGGGCCTTGACGGGAAATCGAACTGGTGATCCCTCAGTTCCTGGTATGATGCCCAACCCACTAGGCCACGCAAGTCAGGGCTCCATCACAATTTTAATGAGACACTAAATGATGCTTAATATTTTTAAGTGCTTCATTTTGAAAATCTTTGAAAAATCATCTTAAACTACATGTTTCTAATTTAATTTAAATATTTATAGAACAGAAATTCAACAGCTATCAAAGGTTAATTCTTAAATTTTTTTGTTATGTTTTCTCATCCATGCTAATAAGATAATGAGCTAGGAAATTATTTTTCTGATCCCAGCTCATGAAAATTTTATACTTAATGTAGAGAAGATTAAGTCCTTATCATAGAGATAAAGGTGCCCAAAACAATACTTGGAATCTGTTTTACAGGCAAAAAATAATTGATATGGATCATAAACTCAATCAGGTTTAAAATTAAATTAACCAGTCCTTATAATGTTAAATTGAAGCTACTTACTATAGCATTAGCAACTTGAAGCATTTCTTCAAACAAAGAGTCTTCTTGTTTATGACGTCCACTTGTATCAACAATAATAATTTCAAAATTTTCATTTTTGAATTTCTCCACTCCTTCAGAGGCAATGATAACAGGATCCATTTCTGTGTAGCTATTTAACATGGACAAATGATTGAACAACCACAACACAAAATTTCCCAATACCAGCAATTTAGAAATTGTTAGTATACCTTTAATCTGTTCTGAAAAAGTCATAATGATCTCAATTTCAGTTTAGAAGAATAAACTCTCTAACAAATATTAAATATAGCAATTTACTCCATGGCCCCCAACTTGTTTGGCACCAGGGACTATTTTGTGGAAGACTGGAGCAGGGGCACAAGAGGCGGAGCTTGGGTGAGCTTCAGGGGCTGGAGACTCTTGAATTTACTTCTAGATCAGCATAAAGGAGTATCCAATTTCCCAATTTCAAAATCCTGTATGATTCTGCTGCGTGACTTTTCTGAGTAAGTTGTGTTTCCTTTCTTTTTTTTTTTCTGTATGCACCCTGTGGCTTAGAATGCCTTTTATTTATTTTATTTTATTTTATTTTATTTTAATTGCTATTCAAATACAATTTTCTGTCTTTTACTCCTGTCCCAGTCCACCCCCCCAAGTGCTCCCCACCTCCCTCCCATTTCCACCCCCCTTAGTTTTTGTCCATGTGTCCTTTATACTTGTTCCTATAATCCCTCCTTTCGTTTTTTAAACACAGTAACTGAACTTACGTTACTTAGTGTTTCACACGTCCTTTAGTATAGTAATTGAATTTGCACTACCTAGGGTTTCACACATGCTTTTCCATTTAACATCACACATGCTTTTCCGCTTACATCCTTTTGTGAGAATTACAAAAACCATGTAAAACATGACTTCTGGGCTATACAGCATTCCATCAGATGGCTAAGCTATCATTTATTAAATAAATGCCTTATTATAGGCCATTTAAGGTCTTTCCAATTTCTTGTTATTAAAAATACAGCCAGTATGAGAAATACAGTAGTGCCATTTCTCTGAAATTGTTATGACACACTTCTACAGGCTGAACTTGGATCAAATGGTCTGATCATTTAGACTTTTGGTTTTTCAAATGAAAATGTCTTCCACAAAGTTTAATTTCATTCCTATTTCACTATACTTTCACAATCCTCAAAAATTGATTAGTGGCAATTTTTTATACATATTGATACTGTCAAGTGACAAGGTATATAATGTAAAAAAAAGTTTCCCCCCCAAATTAACAATACAAATTTAGTAGAAATACACTTGTGTGAGATTTAATTGAAGAAAATTACTGGTAAGGACATAGCATTTTTTTAAAGATTTCATTTATTTTTTAGAGAGAGGAGGAGGGAGGGAGAAAGAGAGGGACAGAAACATCAATGTGTAGAGGGTTGCCTCTTGCACACCCCCTACTGGGGACCTGGCCCGCAACCCAGGCATGTGTCCTGACTGGGAATGGACCTGGCCACCCTTTGCTTCGTAGGCTGATGCTCAATCTACTGAGCCATACCAGCCAGGGCCAGGACATAAAAATTTTTTTAACAAAAAAGACATATCAGGTTCCTAAATGGAACTATACAAATACAGTAAAGATGTCCGTTCTACCCTGAATTAATTGATTTCAATGTAGTTGCAATCAAAATCTTGGAGAGATTTTTCTTTTTTGAAACTTAATAAAGAATTCTAAAATTTATCTAGGGAAATAAGCTGGTGAGAATAGGCCAGAAAATGTCAAAAAAGAAGATACAGACTAGTTATTACCATATATTTTAAATGTAAGATACAGTTAAAATTTATAATTGTGCAAAGAAATATGATCAAAGATGTTAATAAGGAAATGGAATAATTACATACACTCATACAAAGGAATACAATGATGTCATAAAAAAGAATCATCTTAAACAGTATAGTCTTTACAGAATTATTAAGATCCCATGTTTTGCCCTGACTGGTGTAGCTCAGTGGACTGAGCACAGGTCTGTGAACCAAAGGGTTGCTGGTTTGACTCCCAATCAGGGCACAAGCCTGGGTTGCAGGCCAGGTCCCCAAGTAGTAGGCATGCACGAGAGGCAGCCACGCATTGATGTTTCTCTCCCTCTCTTTCTCTAAAAATAAATAAATAAAATATTTTTTTAAATCCCATTTTTTAGTAATTGTTTTAATGGAGTATAGCATACATAGAAAAGTTGCACAAATTATCAACTCAATGAATTTTCCTTTCAGTTTGCAGGCCGGTGCTCAACTCCACTGAGCCACACCAGCTAGGGCTCAAGTCAATGAATTTTCACAAAGTGAGAACACCCAGATGAAGAAACAACAACCAGCACCTCACTCCATCACTATTTTGTCATAAGATTCCCTTTTTAATCAGCTCTATATTGGTATATCAACATACAATAAAATGCACTATTTTAAATGTCCGTTTGGATGAGGTAGACAAATTTATGTAACCCAAATAATCACTATCACAGCAATCGAAGTACAAAGCACTGTAAGATTCCATTTCAATTTAAAACCATTTATTGCCCTGGCTGGTGTGGCTCAGTTGGTTAGAGCGTCATCCCATAAAATCAGAAGTTATGGGTTCAATTCCCCATCAGGGCACATGCTTGGGTTCAGTCCTGGGTTGGGGAGCATTTGAGAGCAAAACCAATAGATGTTTCTCTCACTTTCTCTCTCCCTCCCTTCCCCTCTCTCTAAAAGAAAAAAAAAAGAAAAGTAATAAAATAAAGTGATCTATTTATCTAACTATATCTGTGTGTTTGTATAGCCACTGAAAACAAGCACAGATGGACAAGCTAAAAACTGATAACTGGGCAGTGAAACTGTTAGTACTTGCACTTCTTTAATTTAAAACTTTTGATTGAAGTAGTGTTTTTTTAAAGACAGGAAAAATTATGTAACCGTTCTGTATCTACTACCTCCCCCCACCAAATGTTATATATATATTTAACATTGCAGATATAATTCAAGTTCTTCCCCAGTCCCATTCCCTTTAGCTCTCCATAAGGAAACAAAGCTCACTAATACTTTGGTCCATATATCATATGTTTTTTAAGTTAAATGAATAAAGGAGAGATTATTTAATAAATGGTATTGAGAATACTGCTTAAGAATTAATGCTCTGGGTTTGGCCAAAAGTTCAAGTTATTGTCAACTATATTATATCATTTGCAAATTTTGAACCCGACAGATAGAACTGTTTATTACTCCAAGATTTTCATATCTATATTAGAAATAGTTCTTATCCTAAAAATAAAACTCCTAACATTATTCTTTAATATATCTCTTCAGCCCTGGCTGGTGTAGCTCAGTGGATTGAGTGCGGGCCTTTGAATCAAAGGATCGTGGTTCGATTCCCAGTCAGGGCACATGCCTGGGTTGCAGGCCAGTTCCCAGCAGGGGACTCACAAGAGGCAACCATACACTGATATTTCTCTCCCTCTCTCCTTCCCTTCCCCTCCAAAGATAGATAAATAAAATATTTAAAAAATATATATATATATCTCTTCAAAATTATCATAAAATATAACTAAAAAAAAAACAATTTTTAATGAAGAACATATAGCCAAAGTTCACTAGCTTTTTTGGTCAACCATAAAGGAAAAGGAAATGACTAACAAAATAATGTCATCTAATTACTTCAAATTTTAGCTTACTTAAACTTACTTTCTGAGGGTAAAATAAACCATTTACATTAATAAAGTTAAGAAAAATGCTATTATTTCCTCAAACAAGTCCTTCTATATTCAATCTAGAGTCATTTCTTTTTCTTCCCTTACCATTTATCCTCTTTATCTCCCTGCCCCCACCCCTCGCCCCACATAATCACATGCTAGTATCCATGACCATTAATCTTATTCCTTTTTGCTGTATCCCTCCACCCCCTAACCCTCCCAGAGCTGTCAGCCTGCTCTCTGAGTCTGTATCTACTTTGCTTGTTAGTTCAGTTTGTTCATTAGATTTTACATATGAGTGAAATCATATGGCATTTGTCTTTCTCTGACTGGCTTATCTCACTTAGCATAATATTCTCCAAGTCCATGCTGTCACAAAGGTAACATTTTCTTTTCTATAGCCAAATAGTATTCCATAGTCCTTTTATCCATTCATGTACTGATGGACACTTGGGAGGCTTCCATATCTTGAGGACTCATTTCTTTTTCTTTTTAAAAAGATTTTATTTATTTCTTTTTAGAGAGAAGGGAAGGGAGGGAGAAACAGATGGAGAGAAACATCAATATGTGGTTGCCTCTCATGTGTCCCCTACTGGGGACCCAGCCTACAACCCAGGCATGTGCCCTGACTGGGAATAGAACCCATGACCCTTTGCTTCACAGGCCTGTGCTCAATGCACTGAGGTACACCAGCCAGGGCTTGAGGACTCATTTCTTTTAATTAATCATTACAACATATGCAAACTACCTAACAGAATAGCAATGTATAAAAGGAACAGAGCAATGATCAGAATCCCTAAAACATCTGTAGATTATACCCCATTTCAAGGTGATTGAACTTTTTAAAATGATATACTGAAGAAAGAGAGTACAGAATTCACCACTGTGTGTTTAATCGAGGAATGCTTCAGATAGGTCTTGACAGAAATAAAATAAATAGAGAAGCAGAAGGAGGTGAGAAAGTATGCAAAGGCCGGATGATAAGGAGGCAAGGAAGAATTAAAAAGTAAATAATGGCAATTCTAATCTATCAGGCTGAATCAGAACAGTCATGTTATAATAAAAGTTAATATTATTAAATATATCCCAACTTTGTTCCAGAGAGGATTTACGTTTGTAAGTACAGATTATGATGTGACTAGATAGCATAAAATAAAGATAGACAAGATGAGGCACCTGAGTATCAAAATTATAAAAAAAACCTACCTTCCATAGAATGGAATTCTTGCTTTAGTAGCATTCTGTTTTAGTTGGTCAAAAGCCCCTATGAGATAAAGAGTTAATGAGTCCTCATACTTAAAAATAAAAATTA
Organism: Carollia perspicillata; assembly: GCA_004027735.1. Classification (NCBI taxonomy): domain Eukaryota; kingdom Metazoa; phylum Chordata; class Mammalia; order Chiroptera; family Phyllostomidae; genus Carollia; species Carollia perspicillata. Next base: position 66,209 of record PVKM010000843.1, on the reverse strand, counting down.
CAGAAAACAAATCTTCAAATTTCAACATATTACCTGCTCTGAATGTGTCTGCACATATCAAACAGGTTTTCCAACCTTTCCTCTGGTAATAATAAGCTAACTGGAAAAGGGAGATTAAAAATATATAATATCAATAAATACAAAGTATTATATAATTTTTTGTTTATCCTTGTTATTTAGGAAGAAAGTAAAACTACTCATATTCTCCTAAGAGTAATATTATTAAATTTTGAATACAGCAAATTTCCTAAATACAATGTTTAAATTCTAACTGCCATACAGTCAGTCACATTCAAAGGATATAAAATGATCAAGCAACAAATGACTATAGTAAAAAATGTTAACGACTATTAGTGTTAATTAAGTATAAATAATTACATAGTCCTCTAAGAAATAATTCTTTGCCTTTTTCTACACTATAACACAGTTGATGCTTGTGAAGCAAAATGTGGTAACAAAGTTGAGGCACGCAATTCTGGAGGAAAGGGTGGTATAATTAATTAAAAATTAGCATAAGGATAAGTAAAATAAAGATCTGTATTATGCTGGGTATGACACTGTGAAAAGGGAGTCTTGAGCCATCAGAGATTAGGTAAACTTTCCATTTTTTTTCCTCTAAAAAACCATATACTCATCTCCTTTAAAGGACAGGATGTCTTCCTGGTAAAAGAAATAGCGTAGTTATACTAAAGTCTATCATTCTTACAAGCCAGACTGCGGGATTACTTTTTCCTATCCTACAAAAAGCTATTACAAATACATACTAGATACATCAAGTAACACAAAACCACAAAGCAACAATACTATAAAGACTGGCTTTAACATAAAATTTGATTTATACAAATATCTTCTTCATGACCTTATTTTAAAATTAAGTAAATTTACCTTTGAACATGTGGTAGTTTTACCACTCCCTTGCAATCCAACAAACATGATCACGTTCTGTTTTCCTTTAGTGGGTGTCCATGCTTTAACTCCAGGGTCTACAAGCTACATTCCAAAAATAAACAGAAAATCAGGTTAACATATGCTTATATTCAAAACCCCTCTCTCTCCACAACTTTTGAACTATAAAAATAATTTAAGGACATTTGGTATAAAAGGCAGCCATAACTCTACCATTCTAATATAACTATTTCCCTTGGTGTACACATAGTGAAATTTAAGAACTTAAAATAATTCATTGTGCAAGCCTGTATTTCCAAACCAATCCAGACTAAGGATCTCAAAACACTTTTTAGGACAAAGCACAATATGAATAAAATGTGAGACCAAGTGTGAGTCAAATGAGCAATCTACATCAGCACTACAGAAATATATGTAAAGGACATAAATGAGTTTTTAAACTCTTAGTAATGGCATTTTAAAGAGCAAAACAACTGATGCTAATTTTAATATTGTATTAAACTCAATACATCTAAAATATTTGCATTTCAACATGCAGCCCATATTTAACAAATAAGATATTTTAACATTCCCTTTTCCCATACTAGGTCTTCAAATCTGTATGTATCTCATACTTACAGCACATTTTAATTTGGACTAGTCATATCACAAAAGTGCTCAATAACCACATGTGGCTAATGGCTATAATATTGAGACAGCCCCTATCTTGGGGTTTATCTTGACATGTTTATATATGAACAAAATTACAAATTAGATGTGAAGATTTTCCAGGTCAGTCAAATGTCAAATTCTCCAAAGCCGAAGATCTACTGTTCTATAAATTCATTGTATTTAGAAGGTTAGTAAAAAATAACCACCAATTTTATAAGCTCAGTGGAAAACTAACATTCACATATGAACAGTTCTCAAAGTAACAACTGACTCATTTACAAGTCAGTTGTTTGAAGCTGAAAACGTGTATCTCCATGTAATAATAAAACCATTTGTGTATAAAAAGTTTTATTGGAACACAGCTACGCCCATTTACTGCTCTTTGCTAAAACAGCAGACCTGAGCTGCAACAGAAGTAGCCCATAAAACCTCAACTATCTAGTCCTTAAGAGGAAGTTTGCCGAGTCCATGCTAAGGATACCATAAAAGTTGAACAACACATATTATACCTGAGTTTTGAGGAAAGCCATGTGGAAAGGAGGAAAATAACACACATTTAGCCGTCTCTTTCCCAGGCACAGACCTAGCTTTAAGAGAAATTCTGAAATAGGCAAAATCTATCTTAAACTTAAATCCAAGTCCTCACCAGGTAGCTCAGTTAGAGCATTGTCCCAATATACCAAGGTTGCAGGTTTGATATCCAGTCAGGGTTCATACAAGAAGCAATCAATGAATACATAAAAATGTGGGATAACAAATCAATGTTCCCCTTCTCTCCCCCTTCCCCTCTCTAAAATCAATAAATAAAAATTTCAATAAATAAACAAATCCACTCCCTTTCCTTCTAGATCCTTTCAGAATACTGATGCTACCCTACATTTACATTCTCTATATATCATGGCAAAATAAGCTATGAACTTACTACATGAATTATTATTTTATAAATCTACTCTTCCAGCTGCACTTTATAGTAGCAGTACTGAACTTTTTAGTCTCAGGACTCCTTTATAATCATGGTAGTTTGTAAAGTTTAGCTACAATGTGGAGTCCGAAACCATATAAACTGTCACACTCTATTACAGTGATTTTCAACATTTTCCACCTCATGGCACACATGAACTAATTACTAAAATTCTGTGGCACACCAAAAAATATATTTTTTGCTGATCTGACAAAAAATAGGTATGATTTTTATTCATTCACACCAGATGGCTAGTGTTGTATTGGCTGTTGTCATTTTTTTATTCAACAGTCTAAAAGAAAAGAGGTCAGTGCCCCTGACTAAATAGTCAGGCATTGCATATTTTAAAAATTCTTGCCCCACAGTGGCTGAAAAATCTCTGCTCTATTACATTAAAATCTGTTATTCTATCTTGTATTTTGCATGGATCTTATACTGGTGCATGATTTTCTAACTTCATACATTAGTCATTTTGAAAATACTGGGGTTCACATTCACTATAAAATATCAAATAATTTTATTAATATCAATACTGATCTCATCAGAAAAGTAAATATTAGGACACTGTCAAATTCATGGTAGAGATATAAATTTCTAGTTTTCACTTGAAAGCTTGCATTTTATCACTGGCCACAATATTGTTAGTTATCTGTCCCTAAAGTGACTGGCTCACTTTATTTACATAGGAGAAAATATCTGCCAAATGTCCAAGTTTAAATAACCACAGATCAACTGTCTTTTGTTAGTTCACATAAAAATGGTAACCTAGAAAAAAAGCAGCTTACAATCAATGACACATGTGCTTTCAAAAACAACCATCAAATTTCTGTGGGCAGCAAAAGGGCTTTATATATATTTCCCCTTTCATCACACAAAATCTTATAAAGACATGTATACTCAAGAGTCAAGGTTTAATACAACTAATAATTTTTATTGCTCCATCAAGGACATTCTTTTTTAAATATTTTTTTATTGATTGATTTTAGAGGGGGAGAGAGAGAGAGGAAAAAAAACATCGATTTTTGTTCCACTTATGCATTCATTGGTTGATTCTTGTATACGTTCTGAACAGGGGTCAAACCCACAACCTTGGCATATCAGGACAATGTTCTGACCAACTGAGTACCCAGGCAGGGCCATCAAAGACATTCTTAAGTGAAACTGGTATTTTTTATTTTTTTATTTTTAGTGCAAGTATGTAGTAAAGAGTACAATGACTACCAGTATAGTTTGGTACCACTGCTTTGATTCATCCTAAGGAATTGTACCTACAATTGCTTTTGTACCATCAGTGCAAATATCAACACAGTAAAACAGACAAAAAAGGCAAATAGTGTCTTAGTGTTATTGTGAAAACAATTTGACCTTACTTTGTACAACACTGCTCTGGACCATAAGCTTCTGAGTATAAAGGCAAGTCTCACTCATCTCTGTTATCAGCAGCATTTGGCACTCTGCCTGGAACAAGGCGGATACTCAATAAATGCTTCTTAATGAAGCACTTGATGCTCCAGAATTGCCTACAGATGCCAATCCCTAAAAATAACAATTTTTCCTCGCTCATGCTCACCTCTGGTGCTAGATGAAGTCCTACACAAGGAATTTGGAGATGAGACCTGGGTCTGCTACTTACTAGCTATCTTATTTTTGTCAACTGCAAACTGAGAAGTATGACTGGATAAATTCTCTGATCCCTTTCTCCTCCAAATTTCCTTAGTTATTAATTAGTCTACAGAACCAAACTGAAGTGCCATAGCCATCTGAGATAACTAGACTTTTGAAAAGTACTAATCAGCTATGCAGGAACCAAAAGAGTAAATGAAATTAATCACACAACATAGGGAAAAATATTAGGAGACCACTAGCAAACATCTGTTGCTCTTAAAAAAAAAGTTTTTTAGTTCCTTCTTTTTTCTCCTCCACCATTAGACCCATTCATATTTTTTAAAGCTCTAAGATTTTCACCATAATTTTCATGACAGCAGCTGCAATATCAGTTCTAAGGTGAGACAGGGTAATAATATTGATTACATAGGTTATATTTACTACATGCAAAACAAAATTTCACTAATTCAAAATTTCTTATAATCTAGGCCAGAGTTAGGGTATTTGGTCTTTTCAAAGGAAACTCTGTACAAAATGAACAGTGTAGAAAGAACATTTGCCCAGGGTGACTTTCTATACAAAAGCAAGACCTTTGATAGGTAAAACTTGGTATTAACTTTTTGGAACACAGCTTTGGCATTTTTTTACAGCAACAGTACTGGCCTTCCTGTCTGTATTTCAGAATTTTATATTCAGAAAAGTTTATAATAAAAATAAGCCACTTTAGAAAAGTTAATAACCCTCAATATTTTTAACATTGATGAATAGCATACAAAATCAGAAAAGAGTTTTCTGAAATAGCATTTCTGTTTGCAGTGCTAATGTATTTTTTGCCATTGAGTCTACAGAAAAATGTAGTAGAGTCTCGATATACTTTTACCTTCACAAGTTCTTTAAATACAGCGTGCTGAATCATTTTTCTTTTGTTAAGACCAGATGCCATCTCCTCCAGATCAATAGCAGACCTTCATGATGATGGTATTTGGGAGTAAGAGGGAGAAAGCTAGTTAAGAAACTCTAAAAAAGAAGTTTCTGCCTGAAAGAATGTGGGACCATTCAATCATTCATATTAATAGCCTTCTAATTAACATACATAGAATTACTACAAATTCAAAAGCCTGTACCATAAAGAATTTACCATGAAATATTAGATGCAAGACTTTGGTTAGTTTTCAAGGCTCTTTTTTGGGGGGCAGTGGGAGTGGAATGTAAATATTAATTTGTCTTCACATCACTGCAAAGTATTAATTTTATTTCTTTTTCTTGCAGCTTATCTACTTAGATATCCTTACACCTAGCAGAAAGTAAGACTAATTTCTCTCCTACACGTTTAAATGCTAGTAGCTCTACATTTATTATCCAGTCTGATAACATGAAAAGGAAGGAGCATGTTATCAGTCCTGAGCATGACAATGGCTAGGACTCAGGCTGTTAACTGAGTTGCCTACATTATGCTCCGTGCCCTGCTCTAGTCAGTGCCCCTCCCAATGAACACAAAAACGGAGGCCATACATTACTCCTTCATTCAAATTTGGACAAAGAAACCAAAAGGGAAATAAGAGAGAAGACAATCTCCAATAATCAGAAGGAGACCGATTAATGCCATCTTGAGCCTAAAGAAGATAAAACGGCACCACTTTCCTATAAAGAATCTAAATTGCTAAAAACCTTTTATATTAAATACTATACAGTATATGATTGAACCCGTCCAAATATAGTAGTAAAATGGAAAGAAATCCATAATTAAATGAGAGCCACATGTATTTTATTTTTTGAACTATCATTATGAAAACATACTATACACGCAATCTTCTAACATATGAGTTTGATTCTTTCCCAGCACTGTATGGGAGAAACATTTCATGATACGACAGACTTTTCAAGTTAGCTCTTCATCCCAGTAAACTAAACTTAGTTTTGCCTGTTTTATTACCTAATTAATTGAACTTACTTTACATTTTCTCTTAGTTGTTTCACTAGTTTAATATTAACATCTGCTTCCAATAATGCTGTACATACTTCTTTTAGCATAGCATTTAATACCTGCAAATAAATAATAAAAATTTAAAATGCTCAGTGTACATTCAGTCATGTAAAACGATAGTTGATCAGTCATCATATACTACCATAACTTAATAAAAACAAATTTACAGTAGTCGGGGAACAAAAAGTTTTTGTTAGAGAGATCATCTTATTAAATGTTAAGTCATTTTTGTCAAAATACGACATTCGATTTAGTTTTATTCAAGTAGGTATTAATTACAATTTTATTCATATGGTAAAGTAATAATAAAGACAATATACAAGCCAAAGAAAGTTACGACACAATAGTGTTGCCACTGAAGTTTCCTATGTCACTGAACACCTCCTATTGCTTATATACAACACTTTATATTCACAATAGCTGCTTAACTGGCCTGGCATGGAGGAAAATGTATCAAAAGAAAATTATCTAGTCTGACCTAACAGTTTTACTATTTCCATTTAGAGCAGAGGAACGAAGTAAAAAGAAAATGCTCCTCCACTAATAACTCACTATCAGGACATATTTGTTGAGTGGCAAGGCATCATGATTTAAAGATCAGAAACTATAGTCTTAGGAAAAGATGAGGCTTTTGCTGCTTATGTAAATAAGTGTTTATACACTAGCTCCATGAGGGCAGGGATTTTAGTCTATTTTGTTCACTGCTATATTCCTCCTACCAGCAAAAACGTGGGCCCTTAAACCCTTGAATCAACTCTCACCTACAGCTTCCTTTGTCCTAGGAAGCTTATCAGATTTCTGTATCCCTCATTAAAAGGATCTGATCAAAATGGAGCTGTTCTTTCATTAGAGGGATTTCTTCTTGTTAATTCCTTAGCAGCATAGTACCAACAACAGAAAAGCTACCAATTCAAGCAAAGAGCTGTTATTCTACCTCCCACCAACATTCTTCTTCCTAGTTTCTTTTTTCTCTGCAATAAACACAAAGCTGTTATTTGATTTATTCTCAGTTCCAAAGATTAAACAGTGCTTTAAGCTATCATTTATTACATAATAATAATTATTAGAAAAAGCCCTGGATGCAGAATCAGAGAAAAGATTCTAACCCTGGTTCTTTCAATAAGTAATGTGAAACTGGCTTTCTGTTGCTATTAAATGAGAGACTAAACTAGCTAAGCTCAAAGATTGTCTCAAAATTATTTAACGGCATTAGATTACTATGTTGATATCAAATTCAACATTCGAATTTTTTCAAACCTCCATGTTAGAAAGTACTTTTTAAGAAATTGTTGACACTATTACAGATATCCTCCATCTTCTTCCCAGAAAGTACTTTTTACCTATTATTTGATTCTTAAAACCTTCTTGTAAGGTCTAAGTGCTATTTTTTCATTTTATATATTAAGGAATCTGAAGTTGACTTGCCCAAAATTCTATCACACAGCTACTAAGTAGGATGCTAAACAAGGTTTTCCAAAACCAAGTTCAGTAGTTTTTCATTGGTACCACAATATATATAATGTATTCTCGTGGATTATAATCACCTTTTTTCGACTGACAAACCATAAAATACAATGTCTGGGGAAAAATGGGTGAAAGAAAAATCTTAAAACAATAAAGCCAGGAAGAAGAATATTTCAGATACCATACTATGAGTCAGCTTACAAAATCTCCAGAAAACCGAATGAAGACTTCAGAGAAAATAAATCAAAGTAGTTAAGATGAAAATATTAGCCTTATATAAGAATGCTAAAGAAAAGCCAAGGAGAAAAGGTCAGGTACACACATGCCTAGCCAAGACGAAAAAGGATACTGAAATTTTAGGCCCATGTCAAGAGAAAAAGCAAGAGTATACTTACAGATCTAAGCTGTTTTGAAAATATAAAATGTATGCATTTTTACATGTAAGTTAAGGTTTTGTTCTATTGTAATTCTTTACAGAAAGTTGAAATTAATAGTAAGATAATCAACTCTCAATAAAAAAAAACATTAGTATATCCACTTTAGGATTTTATCTACACATATTAAATCAAATCAAGATAAACAGGATTTTATCTACACATATTAAATCAACATCAAGATAAAGTAGTAACAGAGGTTACTAATAATCCATCTCCCCAATGCTAGTAATGATGTGCAGTAATATATATTTTGTGTATTTTACATACCTCTTCATTGATAATGGTGGCATTGCTCAAAGAGCGTAATGCTGATGTTATTTTTCTTCCAAGGTCTGCTAGTACCATCTTGAAGGTTTTGAGACGTGATTACAAGGAAATCTAGGAAGAAAAAAAATTAAATAAAAACATTTGAAAATAATCAATACCAGTTCCCACAACTGTAGACTTCTAAAGAAGAATACTTAAGTTCAAATTAAGGTATCTAATGTTTAGATACTATAACTTCAAATTCTATAGCTTCAACCTGCAGCTTCAATACAACCTGCACCTTTTTTAGGTCCAAAGCTAAAGCTGCCACTTGGTTATGATGCCTTATGTTTGAACACCTAATTGGAGTATTCTATATGAATCAATATTTTCAATATGTCAGATAAAATGTTTTGCCTAAAATTCAATCTGTTCTCATTTTGGACACACTTGTGAGTATGAGTAACTGATGTATCATGTATATCTTTAAATGAAAAGAAAGAAAAAAAAAGGAAAGAAAGAAAAAGGTAAATTCTTCACTCAGGAATATTGTCTAATTTAGTAAGTTGAAGGACTTTTTTCCCCAATTATTTTGATTCATGATCTAAGTAAAACAAACCCACTCACAAAAGTTTTATTTAATAAATCATTTAGACTCACAGGGGTGTTCGGGCTGCAGCTCACTTGTCACATGTGGCCCAGGATGGTTATGAATGAGGCCCAAGACAAAATTGTAAATTTACTTAAAACATTATGAGATTTTTTGTGTGTGATTATGTGTTGCAATGTATTTAATGTGTGGCCCAAAACAACTCTTCTTCTTCCAGCATGGCCCAGAGATGCCAAAGGGTTGGACACCCTTGAGAGTTTTCACACACATTATATTATCTCATTTTATTCTTCTAACAATCAATAAAAGTGGCATATTATTAATCTCCCTATTTTAAAGCTGTTCTTGATTCCCCAACTCTAAGCCAAGATAACTTCAAAGGTTCTTTCCAGCTCTAAAATACTATGGTTTTTTATTTTTATTTATTTTTATTATTTATTGATATTTTTAAAGATTTTATTTATTTTCTTTAAAAGGGAAGGAAAGGAGAGAGGGAGAGAAATATCAATGTATGGTTGCCTCTCATGTGTCCCCTACTGGGAACTGGCCTGCAACCCAGGCATGTGCCCTGACTGGGAATCGAACCAGCAACCCTTTGTTTCGCAGGCCTGTGCTCAATCCACTGAGCTACACCAGCCAGGGCTAAAATATTATGGTTTTATAAAGTGTGTAGATGTAACTACTACATGTTAAATCAGGATGCAAAGACTTATGAATGGTAAACAAGCAAATATGACTTGCAGTCCCTGCTCTCAAGTTGCTTATTTCCTAGCTGGCCAGATAAATAACAGATATTAACAGCAAAATAAAATATTAAGAGAGAATTCTTCTTGCCTGACTGTCTTTGAACAGGGACATCAGCTTTTTCCTGCCTTCAAACTCAGAATGAAACATCAGTCCTTAGGTCTGAAGCCTGCCAGGCCTCAAACTGGAACTGCACTATTGCTCGGCTCTCCTGAATCTCCATCTTGTTGGCACACCCTGTGGATCTTGGGACTGTCAGCCTCCATGATCACATGAGCCAATTCCTCACAATAAGTCTCTCTCTTTTTTTTTAAAGATTTTATTTATTTATCTTTAGAGGGGAAGGGAAGGAGAGAGGGAGAGAAATATCAATGTGTGGTTGCCTCTCATGCATCCCCTGCTGAGAACTGGCCTGCAACCCAGGCATGTGCCCTGACTGGGAATTGAACCACGATCCTTTGGTTCACAGGCCCACGCTCAATCCACTGAGCTACACCAGCCAGGGCTTAAATCTCTTTTTATATGTGTGTATAAACATATACGCATCCTACTGGGTCTGTTTCTAGGGAGAATCTTGACTAATACCAGGAAAGTACTAGTTCAAAGCTAGCAATAAAAATTTATGGTCAACTACCAATGATTATTTCTGTAACAATTCAAAGGAAGCAAAAACAGGCTCAAGTAAACAGAATAGACTGTACTGAGAGGGTTGAATATAAATTTGGTCTTGAAATATGGGTACACTTTGCATAGGTGAAGGAGAGGACAAAGGGAATTTGAAGAAGGTGAAGTTGCACAAGCAAAAATGGAGATATGGAAAAGCCTGAGACATACTTATACTTAATGTATGCACTGTCCTTATAGATTATTGAGTATTATTTGGGGGACAATAAATAAAACATTCTGGTCAGGACAACAGGGTACACAGTTAGAAGAAAATACAGGTTCTAAAAAGCTCTAAAAACTAGATTAAGGAATATCAATTTTCCAACATAGCAACAAGGCAGAAAAGTTCACTGTTTAAAACAACTGTTTTGTTAACTCTTCTGTGCTAATCTACTCTAATTTAGTAAACCAAGATTATCATGACTAGGTCTTATCTATAGAGTATACGAGAGATTAAAAATAAGAGAAATGAGAGGAAAGAAGAGCTGATTCAACCAGCACAGGGAAAGTGGAGAGATGAGGGGAGTCAAAAGAAAAAGAAAGGGAAAATGCACTACAGGACCAATCACTGGCAAAGACATTCTAGGTTGAACTTTAAACACTACCCTTCCACTCAGGTAAAATTTTATAATTTGTAACCTGAAAAATTACTACCAACACTTGATGGAAATGAAAAAAATGTGCTTACCGTAAATATTTTACAATTACATGGTTACTTAACTTGAAAGAGCAACAGCTTCACAGAAAAGATGAACTTTTTATTCTTTTCCCCATACTCATTATGCTAAATTATTATTGCTCAAGTAAACATGTTTCAGTTCATCTCCTTTACCACTCACTGCATTACCAGGAGTGATATACTGTAATATTAATTATGACACCACAATTAACTTTTTGAAAGACCATGTCATAACAGGTCATCCTCCATTTTAAAAAGCTATACTAGTGCCCTGGCTGGCGTGACTCAGTGGATGGAGTGCCAGCCTGTGAACCAAAGGGTTGCCAGTTCAATTCCCATTTAGAGCACATGCCTGGGTTGCGGGACAGGTCCCCAGTGGGGGGTGCTCAAGAGGCAACCACACACTGATGTTTATCTCTCTCTCTTCCTCCCTCCCTCCACCTCTCTCTAAAAATAAGTAAATGAAATCTTTAAAAAACAAAAAAACAAGCTATACTAGTTAACTCAAAAATTGCCTTCGCTGGTGTGGCTCAGTGGATTGAGCACCAGCCTGCGAACCAAAAGGTTGCAGGTTCAATTCCCAGGCAGGGCACACGCCTAGGTTGCGGGCCAGGTCCCCAGTTGGGGTAGTGCAAGAAGCAACCAATTGATTCTCTCGCACATCAATGTTTCACTCCTTCTCTTTCTCCCTCCCTTCCCCTCTCTTTAAAAAATTAAATAGCCCTGGCTGGTGTGGCTCAGTGGATTGAGTGCCGGCCTGCAAACCAAAGGGTCACCGGTTTGATTCCCAGTTGGGGCCCATGCCTGGGTTGCGGGCCAGGTCCCTGGTGGTGGGTGCGCGAGAGGCAACCACACATCACTGTTTCTCTCCCTCTCTTTCTCATTCCCTTCCCCTCTGTCTATAAATAAATAAACTCTTCAAAAATGTAAAAAATAAAAAATAAACCTACTTTCCCATGTTGACTGGCTCTTTTGAATTAAAAGTAAAAAACTTCTGTGAAGTTTCCCAAAACATTTTTCCTTATGTAAGTACTTATTGGCAGCATATTTTTAAATATTTTTTCCTGATTATAAAAACCTGTACTTCAGTAGAGGAATAATAATATTTAATATCATTTATTTACACAGTGTTTCCTCTGCAATTTCCAAGGATATGTTTCTGAAAACTCTGGTGTTAGGATTCTGCTCATAACCTCAACAACTTCCCATTTCATGCAGAGGGAAAGTCCTTAGAATTGAATGGACTGTAAGGCACTTCCAAAAATACACAGACACACACAAACACATGCACACACTCGATTGCAAATCACACTGACCTTGCTGTTGATGCTGCACATTTCTACCTCAGGGCCTTAGTACTAGTTGGCATACTCTTCCCTGGCTGACAATATAGCTCCTTCCCTCAGCTCCTTCAGATTGTTGTACAGATGCAATTTCTCAATAAGATCTTCCCTAACCACCTGTTAAAAATTGCAAACCCCTGACCCTTTTTTCCTCATTGTTCTATTACCAACTAACACATGATTTACTTATATTGTTTATGGTCTAAATATAACATGAAATAAAATGTAAGCTGCATGAGGCCAGGTATTTTTGCCTCTTTTATTCTCTCCTGTGACCTCACTGCTTTATCTCAATCTCACACAGTAAGCCTTAATAAAAATGAGCTTTATGAATGAATTTATTTAAGACTTTAGGAAAAAGCAAGACTAGGGAACCAAAATCATGAAAGGTCTTACAAATATCTCTTAAAAACCACTAAAATAAATCAGTGAAGATAACATAACAATTCAAAAGAAAATCAATGACCTAGGTAACTGATCCTGTACAATTAACATTCACTTGCCATTATTTAAAAATCACACTACTTTGTACACCTGAAACTAATATTGTATGTCAACTATAATTGAAAAGAAAATCAATGACCTAAGTAACTGCTATTGTACAATTAATACTTATTTGCCATTACTTATAACTTTTCAGAATTTCCCTAAAAAGGATTTCCAACAACATTCTTGAAAATTAACTTTACCTTGTTCTAATATCACGCTAAAATGCAAAACATCTTTGTAAATGTTAATAGCTAATCCTGCAACTCAAATTGTTGTGATTTATAACTCAAGCACACTCACTCAAAATTCTCTAGGCTAACTAAAAAGATTTATAGAAATAAATCTGTGTATACCAGAATTTCATAAAAAAGGAATCTGTACTTAGATGGAACTGTTGGAAAGGTAAGGGATTACTGTACAAGCACTATTTCATATAGTTTAATACTTACTATCTTATTCCACATTCACAACAATTTTATGACATAATCAGGTTCAAGAATGGAATAGCCATTCCCTACAAAAAAAAGCAAAATAACTTCCCACAGTCCCTTGGCTACACAACCTTAGATCCTACAGTATGAATGATGCTTTAAACAAGGTTGAATATCCCTGTGGGCAAACTACAGAGACAACTTTTGCTGCTATATTACAAGGGAAGAAATCATATTCTGAAAGCAAAAATGCACATTCTCCCCCATGGAAGAGTGAGTGTAATGTCCAGAAAGGATGTACAAAGATTGATCTTGGCCCAAGTCACATGTTCTTGTAGTCTGACTAGGAGCTGGGTAGTGAGGTGATGGAAACAGGCTCAAGTTTGGGGTGCCCTAAGTAAGGCAAGCACAGGGCCGAGTATCATACTTACCTGCTGCAGTGTGAAGTACTGGAAAGAGCATGGGCTTTGGAGTCTGACAGACTTGGATTCAAATCCCAGCTCTGCTACATACTGGCTGTGTTACTTTGGGTAAATTATTTAATCTCTCTGAGCCTCACTTTCCTCACCTGCAAAATGGAAATAATACCATTATCAAGGTAGTTACCCTGAAGGGCTATTGTGAGGACTAAGTGAGACACCGTGTATAAAACTGTCTGCAAGTGCCTACTATATTAACTACTAACTTGCTTTCATAAGTGACACCAACTGGCTCTCCCTATATTATCTGAAGTGTGACTAAACTGGAAATTTTCTGAATAATGCTACTAAAGTACCTGTCTCATTACCCAGAAGCCACCTCTGGAATCTTCAACGAATCTTCAACACTTAGCACCATGTTATATGTACCTAGTTATTATTCAATAGAAGCTGGAGTGTCCAAACAGCCACTTTCCTGTATATAATCAATTCTAAATATTCCTGCCAGAACTTTGCCTGATCTCAGATTATATAAATAGTTCCTGATGATAAAGATTTCAAATCCAATTCCAGTCATGCACTGTAATGCTCATAATATTTCATTCAATAACAAACCACATATACTGTGGTGATCCCTTAAGATTATAATGGAGCTGGAAAACTCCTATTGCCCAGGGCCATCACAGAAATCATAACATGGTAGTGCACGCATCTGTGGTAATACTGTTGTACAGTGTTTATAAAATCTACAGTAGCGTACATTCATTTACCACTCACTCACTGATTCACCCAGAGAAACTTCCAGTCCTGTAAGCTCCAGTCATGGTAAGTGCCTTTTACAAATGTACCGTTTTTTATTGTTTACATTGTATTTTTACTGTAGCTTTTTTATGTTTAAATACACAAATACTTACCACTGTGTTATAATTGCCTACAGTGTTCAGTATCAGTAACATGCTGTACAGCTATATAGCTTAGGTGTGTAGTAGGCTATACCATGTGGTTTGGTAAATATACTTTATGATGTTCACACAATGACAAAATTGCCTAACAATACATTTTTTTTAACTGACTGATTTGAGAGAGAGAGGGAGGAAAGAAGGGACAGGGAAAAGAGAGGGAGGGAGGGAGGGAGGGAGGGAGGTGGGGGTGGGGTGAGAGAGAGAGAGAGAGAGAGAAAAACATCAATTTGTTGTTCCATATACTGATGCATTCTTTGGTTGAGTTTTTTATGTGTCCTGATCGGGAATTGAACCCATAACCTTAGTGTACCAACTGAGCTACCCAGCCAGGGCACTAACAATGCATGTCTCAGAATGTATCCAAATTGTTAAGTGGTACATGACAATACAATGAAAATTCTCATAAAAAAGTTCTTCTAAGCCTTAGTAATATATTAGACTAAAGAACTAAACATACAAATATATTATGATAAGTAAATATCGTTAAAAAATCACTTCATTATAAACTTTTTTATAACCTAGTAAATAGCCCAAACCAATATTTGTGTTCCTGACTATAACACTAAATATATATTTTTAAAATTCTGCAGAGCACATCTATTCATAGTCTATGACCACAGAAAAGTAAATTTATTTAACATAGCAGCGTATAGGTATTTTATTTGATAAAATTATATTTGAATACATTATAATGTAAATTATGACATTTAAATTTAGGCGTATTTTTTCATTCCACACCTGCTTAATCCTCCAAGGAAATTTCACCTTTATGCTTTGTGACTACAAGTGGATACATGCTCATTGTTAAAATCCAAACATAACAGAAATATTAAAAGTAGAAAATAAAATTCCCCTAATCATAATCTCTCATGCCTTGATAACCACCAATAATAATTGGGTATACATGCCTATAGATTTTATTTGCTAATGCATATAATTTAGACAAGTTTTCACAAGAATTATGGCTTTGGGGGAAGTGAAGAGGGAAGCAGAAATGAGGACAATTCTTTTGTAAATATGCTTGCTAATGATAAAAATATGCTTAAATCCTTAAAGCAGAATATAAAACTGCATATATCATATAATTCATATTTTATCTATATACAAGTATCACAAAAATGACAATACCCATCAGGAAATGAATACAAAGACACAATTAGATACCACGTCGCACACACACACACTAAGATGACTATAATAAAAAAGACAGGTAATAACAAGTGTTGGTGAGAATGTGGAGAAATCAGAACCTCATACAATGCTGGTAGGAATGAAAAATGGTGCAGTCTTTTGAAAAACAGTTTGAAAATTCCTCAAAATGCTAAACACAGAGTTACTATATGACCCAGTAATTCTACTCCTAGGTACACTCAAGAGAAAGGAAGACACACATTTGCACAAAAATGTGTACATGAATGGTAATTAGTGGCATTATTAATACTAGTCAAAAAGTGGAAATAACCCAAATATCCCTCAACTGATGAGTGGATAAATAAAATGTGGCATTACCCATAAAATGGAGTTTTATTTCATAATAAAAAATAAAGTAATGCTACAACATGGATAACTCCTGAAAACATTATGCTAAATGAAAAAACCACAGTAACAAAAGACCATATATTATATGATTTCACTTATATGAAATGTCTAGAAGAGGCAAATCTATAGAGACAGAAAGTGGATTAATAGTTGCTTAGGGCTTGGAAGTTTGGAGAAAATGAGGAGTGACTTAATGGTGACAGAGTTTCTTCATGGGTGATAAAGATGTTCTAAAATTGATTGTGGTGATGGTTGCACAACTCAGTAAATAAACTAAAACCACTGAACTGTACACATTGGGTGAATTGTATGGTATATGAATCATATTTCAGTAAAACTGTTAGAAAATAGTATCTGTTATCTCCAGATGGTAAATACTAGTAATCTTTATTTTATTATTTATGTCTTTTTGTAATTTCCAAATTTTTGACAATGGCTAGGTATTTTTTTGTATCCTCACTTGAGTATATATTTATTCTAGAGAGAGAGCCAAGAGGGTGAGTGGGAGAGAGACAGACAGAGACTGATTGAGAGAAACATTGACTGGTTGCCTCCCATACACACCCTGATGGGAGACTGAACCCGCAACCTAGGTATGTGCCCTGACTGGGGATTGAATCAGCAACCTTTTGGTGTATGGGGCGATACTCCAACCAACTGAATCATCCAGCTAGGGTTAGGTACTATCTTTAAGTCAATAGAAAAATTAATTATTTTTCAAAGTAGTCCTCAGAGAACTAGAGTAATATTATATTAGGGATACAGATGGAGTTGCCACTTGTATTCATTTAGTTATTCAATCATTAAACACCTCCTATGTGCTTCAGGAATTGTCCCAGCATGAGAAAACTTCCAACTCCAAATCAACAAATTGTATCAACTTAACAAAAATAAGACTCCTCTGTTAACTTCAAAAGATAAATTATACATCATACCACCAATGAATTTGCTGTCTTAAATTTGCACCAAAGGTTATACTCAATTATATCAAGTCTCAGAAAATTCTTTCTTCATTAAAATAATCGCTTTCAAATTTTAAAACCATTTTAATATTAAAAGTAAATCACTGCAACACTAGTTTAATAGCAGAAAAGGTATAAAAAATCTAATTAGTAACAAGGGGTAATAACTCAAAAACACTGAAAATAATTTCTTTAAGATATTTTGGCTGACAGGTCAATCATTAAAACAACTTTATGTAAACTGTTAGGAAGGAAAAAATTTAAACAAAGTCAAAAGAATTCCTTAGAAATAGTTTGCTTTGAAGTTGAAAAGAACATATGGAAAAGGGGGAATAAGAGGCATATGCTCAAGCAATAGGTTATTTCAATGACATTTAGGAAAAACTTATCAGCTAAAAATTAAATACCCAATCAGACTCTCCAAGGGTAATAACATCAGAAGGTTTCAGGGAAATGGCTTCATCAAAATTTTTTATTATAAGAACAAAACAAGGCATCTAAATTTTGAAAAATTTCACTGACAATACTGACGTGCAGCCAGGGTTAGTAATTACTTTATGAAGGAATACTCCTCAAAGGAAACAACAGTGAAAAATCTGGTCTATAATTTGAAAATTAGAGACAATGCAGCAAATATATTAGAAAAAAACTTGAGAGCAAGGAGACCATATACACTAATAATACTCCAAAAGTCTGGTGGAGAGATGTGAACTTGAACTAGGGAGGCAGAAGGCAAAATGGAAAGAGGCTAGAATCAAGAGCCAATCCATAAAGCAGAATCTATAGTACCTAATGACCAAATGGTTGTGGAGAATAAAGGAAAAACAGAAGACAAAAAGTTTCTAACGTCTCTAGTTTGAAAAACCAGACAACTAGTAATGCTATTAACCAATGAATGGAAGGCAAAAAGAGAAGCAGCTGTTTTGAAAGTTACTAGAGAAAAGGTTCAAGGAGTTTAAATGTTAATAGTAATATTCTACTGCTTAAGTTGGATACTCAATACACAGGTGTTCATTTTATTATCTTTTTTTAATTGAACATCAAATAACAAATAGTATACAAAATTCACTTAGAAACAAGGGGGTCAAAACTTAAAAACACACTAGGAATCACTGCTTTTATATACTTTTGTATCTAAGATATCGGTAATAATGAAAGAAGAAAATAAAAGGAAGGTGGCAATAAGGAATTTGGTTTTGGACCTAGAGTATATGCAGAATCGAAGAACTGTATCACTCAGAAATAGAAAGGAAAAAGATCTGGAAATGGTTGCCATACAAGGATAATGCCATGGAAACCATGGATGTAGATAAGAACTCTCCAGGAGAAGTTGTGGGTTATAGCGATGGCAAAGAGCCAACTAAAAGGAGAGAATCAACTAAGACTAACAATAATCAAAAGGACAGAAGCTTTTACTAATTCCTTTTCCCTCTCCAAAGGCATACTGAAGGAAATCAATTTTAAAAAGCTACCATTTATTATTTTCTTACTGTATTTTAGTGGCAGGTCCAGAATTTCCAGAGAGCTGGAGTTAGAAGAGTAACCTGTTTGAAGGAGGGCTTGAAGATGCTTTTGCACAGTACTGTATTAGGTTAGAAAATACTAATTGTCCATATAAAAAAATCAAGGGAAAGAGGTTTCAGGGAAATATTTCTCCTCTCCTTTGGGACCACTGCTGCTATACTGTAACCATTACCTTAAATGTGTTACCAAATTTTTCAATACTCGTATCTTTTTAAATTTTAATAAATAAGCTTTACTTTTAGAGCACTTTTAGGTTCTCAGTAAAATTGAGCAGAGAGTACAGAGAGTTTCCAAATATATCCTGTCCCCACACAAGTACGACCTCTTCCACTCTCAGCATCCTCTTATCTTTCATCCTCTTAATAAATGTATTAGGTGGATGGGGAAACGAGGTCTAGACTGGAATTGCAGCTTTGCTCAGTCAGGATCACAAACCACCTGTATTCCCACAGTTCTCATGGCTCTCTGTCTTCACTAGATTTTCTCATTACTCATCTACATATACTGCATATTTATGTGTTTCTCTTTCACTGTACTGTTAGCCCTTCAATGATAGGATTGTGTCATTCATTTCTGTATCCCTATAGCTAAGAAAAGGGAAATATTTTGTTGAATTAAGCATATGAAAAAACTAAGTGAGAAGAGCATCAAGAAAGCCAACGGGGAAAGTGTTCCAACAAATAAATGGGTAGTAGTATCAAATGCTAGAGAGCCCTCAGTATACCTTATGTCATCACTGACATTGAACTGATATTCCGTATTCATTGACTGAACGCCCATTATAAACAGGACAACGTGTTAAGAAAAGCGAACACGAAAATATAAAATCTGGTACACGGCAAAAGGTTTTCGGGGAAGCAGTCATATCTAAGTTCTTCATCAGGAGAGGAAATCAAAGAGTCAGGCCTGCAATTGCCTACACATGAAATTTGGTTCGGAAATCTCAAGTCAATTTAAAAGGGTCACAGCGCATCTTTAATAAAACTTAAGGGGGGACATGAGATGGAAAAGGGCCAGAGCACCTCAGTGTCAGTGACGACAGCAGGTAGCCAGGAAAGTGGACTCGTTCTGAAGTCTGTAGTCCCCTAAGCAGGGTTGGCGCCGTCGCCAGCTGCCAGTCGGTAGTCTGGGGCGGGAAAAAGTAGATACTTACCTCAAAAGGCACAGCTACGGCCGTGGCCCAAAGGGGCCAGGGATTCCTTTGCGAGGCCCCACGCCTTGGGAGGAATCAGAGGAAAGCGGGGATCAGACAGGCAGGTGCGACGCCAAAGACCGACTTTCCAAACTATATAAACGAGGGTCCCAGAGCCCAGCACAGCAACGCCAACTCCCACCAGCTGGAAGACCGACGACTGCCACCGAACCTTCCGCCCAATGAGGAAACGTCACCACTCCGCGTAGTTCAGCCTTTCCTGAAGAGGATGCACTTCCGCTTCCGGGGCACCCACGGCGTCCTTTCTTTTGAGATGTTTCTTTGCTCCCAGTGGTTTTTGACATTCATTTTCTATTGTTCAACAGTGCGGCAGCGAAGTTGTTAAGATAACACGACCTCAGGAAAGGACTACGGCCTCGAGGAGCCGCCTTAAGAAAAAGCGACTAGCTGAGCGCTGCCAACTGAGGGAAATGATGAGAACTAGGGTGCGTTCAGGTGGAGGGATTTCCCTTGCGCTCCAGGGAACTCCAAGAAGGGGCGGGTCTTAGGGCGTTCGCTGCCTAGGAAGGCGGGTTCCTCTCTGGGTTTGGTCAGGTGTCGCAACCCGTCTCTGTTGCGCGTGCGCAATGCGTACCTCCCCCACGGCTTCTTTGTAACTGCAACATGGAATTCCGCTCCGCACAGCAAGCGGTACTGCAGCTGCTTCGTACCGTGACTCCAGCAGACCTCCCATCGCTGCTCGAGTGGATGCGAACGACCCGTAAGCCACCAGAGCCAGAGGCAGGCGGTTGGGCAAAGATATGGGCACTGTGGAGGCTTAGGGTGAGGTCATTTGCCTTCCATGAGCTCTCTACTCTGCTACCCGGCAGGTTGGAGGGGGCACATCTCATCCTTAGGCAGGTTCACAGTCCAGTTCGGGATTGGGTGCGCGAATATTAAGTGCACGCTCTGAGTTGTTTGTGATTGCGCTGCAGACATCAGACAAGCCGCTAGAGGCTGCTTGTGCTTAACCTTTTAATGAAGGGAGCGGGCGGGGGAGGGGGGACTAGCCCTCCCTTCTTCGCATTACTCATACAAACTTGTGACGGACAGTAGGGAACTACCTAAAAAAGCACTTTGCAAGAGAAGTTTTAAGCTATAGAACTGGAAGCTTTCACCTTGCAGGCAAAATCACCTGTAGTTGGTGAATTTATTTTCTCAATTGTAATGTAGACTTAATTTAATAAAAATTTTTATTGGGTGGGGGGAGAAATCGGGACAAGACTTTGATTCTAAACTGCTAACGAAATTAGTACCAGTAATGTTAAAAAGCACACGTTAGAGTCCAGGAAATGTGATAATTAGGTTTAGTTATTGAACAATGGGATAGATAGATCTACTAAGGCAAAGTGAAGCCTGGTGAAGGCACCAGAAAATAGGATATACAGTAGCTTGTTTGAAAAATAGGTCAAACCATGCTACACCTCTAAACCTTTAAGTGTTGATTCCCGTGTCTATTTTCATCAAGACTGATGACTTGAAATATAACTGTTTGCTAATGATTCCCAGTTTTAGACTTCCAACCCTTACTTCTTCGTGGAATTCTCAGTTTGGTTTAGAGTCAGTCAGTAGATTTGGGTATTATTATTATTCTTAAACATTTGGGGGATCCTTTAGATAAGACGACAAATGAAAATTAACTTGGACATCTGATAGTAAGGTTTTAGCCTGGACAGGAGAGAAAACCAGAGACTTAGCTTCATATTTATTCACACTACAAGATTTAAGATAGGAATTTCCCAAAATGCTGAACCTTAATTTAAACTCTTTATTGCCACTTCTACATTCCTAAACACAAGATCTTCATTTCAAAAGCCCCGAGTGCCTACGAAAATGCCACCTACATTGAAAAAATCCTAGCTATTAAAATTCCAGTGCTTTGGAGCCATTTGTAATCTAAATCTCCAGTTTTAGAGGCATCAAATGACACTCCATTTTTCAAAATCAGGAAAATTTCAAAGCATGTTTGGAAGATAATTTTATAACAAGAAGACCCAACTTAACTGGCTAAAGAATAAATTTTTTATTTTTTAAAAAAGATGTTATTTATTTATTTTTAGAGAGAGGGGAAGGGAGGGAGAAAGAGAGGGAGAGAAACATTGACTTGAGAGAGAAACATCCATGTAAGAAACATCAATCAGTTGCCTCTTGTATGTGTCCCCTGACTGGACCAAACCTGAAACCAAGGCATGTGCCCTGATGGGAATTGAACCCCATGACATTTTGCTTTGGGGAATGAGGCCCAACCAAGCCACACTGGTCAGGGCCACACATTCCCTGCCTTTCTCCTGCAGACCCTATAGTCAAAGAAGTTCAAGCAGTTTGTTAAGAAATTTAGAACAGTAGCTGAGTTTCTGAAGAATGTTTATTAACATGAATAATTTAAAGTATTTTTTTATTTTTCAATTATAGTTCACGTACAATGTTATATTAGTTTCAGGTGTATAACCCAGTGATTAGACATTTATATAACTTACAAAGTGATCACCCCGTTAAATCTAGTACCCACCCATCTGATACCATACATAGTTATTACAATATTATTATTATTTTTTAAAGATTTTATTTATTTATTTTTAGACAGAGGAAAAGGGAGGGAGAAAGAGGGAGAGAAATGTCAGTGTGTGGTTGACTCTCGCTCATTCCCTACTGGGGATCTGGCCTGCAACCCATGCATGTGCCCTGACTGGGAATCGAACCAATGACCCTTTGGTTCGCTGGCTGGTGCTCAATCCACTGAGCCACACTGGCTAGGGCTTGTTGTTACAGTATAATTGACTATATTCTCTATGCTATACTTTTTATCCCCATGACTATTCTGCAAATACCAATTTGTTCTTATTAATCCCTTCACCATTTCACCTATATGCCCACCCCCCTCCCATCTGGCAACTATCAAAATATGCTCTGTATTTATGAGTCTGTTTCTGTACTGCTTGTTCATTATTTTGTTTTTTAGATTCCTTGTATAAGTGAAATCATATGGCATTTGTCTTTCTCTGGCCTATTTCACTCAGCAAAATACCTTCTAGATCCATCCATGTTATTTCAGATAGCATGGTATTCTTTTTCATAGCTGAGTCATAGTCCATTTTATATGTGTACCACATCTTCTTTATTCATTCATCTATTGATGGACACTTAGGTTGCTTCCATATGTTGGTTATTGTAAATAATGCTGCAATGAACATACAGTACAGATGTATACATATGTCTTTTCAATTTTGTGTTTTGGGTTTTTTTGGATAAGTACCCAGGATTAGAATTGCTGGGTCCTTCTTTGCCTCTTGTTATATCCTTTTTTAAAAAATCTATTTTGTCTGGTATAAGTATTGTTGCCACAGCTTTTTGTTTGTTTCCATTTTATGAAATATCATTTCCATCTTTTACTTTCAGTCTCTTTCAATCTGAAGTCTCTTGTAGACAGAATATATAAGGGTCTTGTTCTGTTATCCATTCAGCCATAATATCTTTTAATTGAGTATTTAATCCATTTACATTTAAAGTAATTGTTGATACATATGTAGTTATTGCCATTTCATTATTCATATTTTTAATCTTTTTTTCTTCTCCTTAAAGAAGTCCCTTTAACATTTCTTTTAATACTGGTTTGGTGGTGATGAACTCCTTTAAGTATTTTCTTGCCTGGGAAGGTCTTTATCTCTCCTTTGATTCTAAATTATAGCTTTGCTGCATAGAGTAATCTTGGTTGTAGGTCTTTGCTTTTCATTACTTTGAATATTTCATGCCAATTCCTTCTGGCCTGCAAAGTTTTTGTTGAGAAATCGGCTGACAGTCTTATGGGAGTTCCCTTGTAGGTAGCTAACTGCTTTTCTCTTGCTGCTTTTAAGATGCTCTCTTTATCTTTAACCTTTGGCATTTTAATTATGATGTATCTTGGAGTGGGGCTCTTTGCATCCATCTTGTTTGGGACTCTGTGCTTCCTGGACTTGCATATCTATCTCCTTCACTAAATTAGGGATGTTTCTTTCATTATTTTTTCAAGTAGATTTACAATTTCTTGCTTTTTCTCTTCTCCTTCTGGCACCTCTATGATGTGAATGTTGGAATGTTTGAAGTTGCCCCAGAGGCTGCTTACACTATCCTCATTTTTTCGGATTCTTTTTTCTTGTTCTCATTGGTTGTTTTTTACTTCCTTATAGTTCAAGTCAGTTTAATTCTTGGCTTCGTTCACTCTGCTGTTGTTACCCTGGAATTTGTTCCTTATTTCAGTTATTGTGTCCTTTGTTTCAGACTGGATCTTGTTTATGCAGTTAGGTTCTCACCAAGTTCCACGAGCATCCTTATAACCAGTGTTTTGAGTTTATGTATTTTGAAGCTTTGTTTTCGGTGTGTGTTCTTAATGGATTGATTCTTCTTATTAGATGATGTTCCTCTTTGTTCCTGATAATTTTCTTTGCTTTAAAGTGATATTAATATAGCCATTCCTATTTTTTAACTAGTGCTTGCACAGTATATATTCTTTTCCATTCTTTTGCATTTAATTTTCCTGTGTTTGAACTGAGTTACTATTGACAGCACATATAGTTTGGGTTGTGTTTTTTAAATCTACCGTATTTTTTGGACTATAAGATGCAATTCCCCCCCAAATTTGGGAGGAATAATGGTTGTTAATGCTGCTGTTGAGTTCTGTTTACATTTACATAGGTGAAATATTATGTTATTCATGTTATTAAATATTTTACTACATTTTTTGCTTCAAACATTTTTTTCCTATTTTCTTCCTCTAAACCTAGGTGCATCTTATGATCCAAAAAATATGGTACTTTGGTGAGAAGGAGGTATAAGGGGACCAAATGGTCATGGAAAAAAATACAATAAAGATTAAATTAAAAAAAGAGAAGGGAACAAGTGGGCCTCGACTTCCGGCCAAGATGGAGGTGTAGGTGGCAATACTGTGCCTCCTCGCACAACCAAAATTAAGGACAACAAAGATTTAGAAACAAAAACACAACCAGAACAGACAGAAAATTGAACCGCATGGAAGTCCAACAACCATTCAACCGGTGAGAGGGATGTAGTCAGCGGCCAGCAGAAAGGGGTCGTGGCAGGAAAAGGAGGTAGCTGCCAGACCTGGGAACACAGGCGGAGCGGAGCTGACCAAGGTCCCACATTCCCATGTATATAAACTAGGCAAAAATGGGCAGCAAGACAAACTGCGCAACCCAGGGTCCTAGAATGTACACAAGCCCAGCCACCTAGGAACCACCACCAGAAGGTCCCAATTTGCTTGTGGGAAGTGGCAGAGGGGACTGAAATCCAAAAGAGAGAGGAATAAGCGCCATTGTTCCCTCTCTGACCCCGCTCCCACATATAGTGTCACAACCCAGCAACTGGGTTGCCCTGCCCTGGTGAACATGTAAGGCTCTGCCCCTCATACGTAACAGGGGCCACCAGACCAAAAATTATGCCTCTAACGGAAGAACAAATCAAAGCCCCAGACCCAATACTTTTAAGTGACCAACAGATAGCCAACCTATCAGATGCACAAGTTCAAAACACTGGTGATCAGGATGCTCACAGAACTGATTGACTTTGGTTGCAAATTAGATGAAAAAATGAAGGCCACACTAAGTGAAATGAAGGAAAATGCACAGGGAACCAATAGTGATGGGAAGGAAATTGGGACCCAAATCAATGGAGTGGGCCAGAAGGGAGAAAGAAACAACCAAACAGAAAAGAATGAAGAAACAAGAATTCAAAAAAATGAGGAGAGGCTTAGGAACCTCCAGGACATCTTTAAACATTCCAACATCTGCATTATAGGGGTACCAGAAGGGGAAGAGGAAGAGCAACAAGTGGAAAACTTATTTGAACAAATAATAAATGAGAACTTCCCCAATCTGGCAAAGGAAATCGACTTCCCAGGAAGTCCAGGAAGCTCAGAGAGTCCCAAAGAAGGTGGACCCAAGGAGGAACACACCCAGGCACATCATAATTACATTAGCCAAGATTAAATGAAGGAGAAAATTCTAGAAGCAGCAAGAGATAAGAGGACTGTCACCTACAAAGGAGTTCCCATCAGACTGTCAACTGATTTCTCAAAAGAGACCCTGCAGGCAAGAAGGGGCTGGAAAGAAGTATTCCAAGTCATGAAAGGCAAGGACCTCCATCCAAGACTGCTCTATCCAGCAAAGCTTTCATTTAGAATAGAAGGGCAGATAAAGTACTTCTCAGATAAGGTCAAGTTCAAGGACTTCATCATCACCAAGCCCTAATTATATGAAATGTTACAGGACTTATCTAAGAAAAAGAAGATAAAAAATATGAACAGCAAAAGGACAGCAAACTCACAGTTATTAACAATCGCACCTAAAGCAAAAGCAGACTAAGCGGTCACCTAAAACAGGAGTGGAGCCACAGAAATGAGATCATGTGGAAGGTTAGCAACGGGAGTGGGAGGAGGAGAGAGGGGGAGAACATACAGAGAATAAGTAGTATAGACAGTGGGGAGAAAATAGATGGGGAGGGCAAGAGTAGTGTGGGAAATGTAGAAACTGAAGAACTTATGACTCATGGACATGAACGAAAGGTGGGGAATGTTGGTGGGAGGGGTGTGCAGGGTGGAGGGGAATGAAGGGGGGGGAATGGGACAACTGTAATGGCATAATCAATAAAATACATTATAAAAAAAAGGAAAAAATAAAAATATCCATTGACATATTTTTTAAATAAACAAATCTACATACTTTGCCAATCTCTGTCTTTTAATTGGTATGTTTAGACCATTTACCCCTAAAGTGGTTATTGATATATTAGAATTTAAGTGGCATTTTATTGTTCATTTTTTGTTTGTTCCTTCTGTTTCTCAAGATGTTTTTATCTCCTCTTGCCCTCCTATGGGTTACTAGAATAGTTTCTGATTCTGTTCTTACTTATAGTGTTTCTGAGTTTTTCTCCTTGTGCAGTTTTTGTTGTGGTTGCTCCGAATATTACAATATAATGTGTCACCACCATCTGGTATCAGCATTTTATCACTTGCGCGAAATATTGAAATCTTCCATTTAGATCACTTGACCCTCCCCCTCTTTTTGATTATAATTGTTTTATGTGTTTCCTCTACATAAATTGACTACTTATTACATGGTTTCATAATTTTCAGATTTATTTATTGATTTGAGAAAGAGAGAGAGAAACATCAGTTTATCGTTCCACTTATTTATGCATTCCGTGGTTAATTCTTGTGTGTGCCCTGACCAGGGATCAAACCCGCAATATTGGAGTATCAGGGCCATGCTCTAACTAACTGAGCTTATCCGTCCAGAGCATGTTTTTATAAAATTTGATTTAACCATCAAATATGGTTTAAGAAATAAGGAGATAGTCTATTTTCTTTATTCTATTTTTACCCATTTTGTTATTCTTTTCTTTGTGAAGTTCCAGGTCTTTTTCTGCTAATGCCTTTCTGTTGGTGAGCAACTTATAGCTATTCTTTAAGGGTAGGTCTGCTGGCAACAAATTTTCTTAGGTTTCCTTTATCTGAGGACGTCTTTTTCTTCTTCATTTATGAGTAATAATTTTATCAGTTATAAAATTTACAGTTTGCATTCCTTATTCTCAAGCACCTGAAAAATTTTGTAACTTCCTTCTGCCTCCCATAGTTTCACATGAAAAATTCACTATTGTGAATTGTATTCCTCTGTGGTAATGAATCAACTCTCTCTGGGTACTTTAAGATTTGTTCTTTGTCTTTTGTTTTCAGAAGTTTATGTTACATCATTATGTGGATTTCTTTGGTTCTATCTTCATTTGGAGTTAGCTTGGCTTCTTAAATCTAGATTTATGTCTTTTACCAAATTGGGGGAGCTTTTAGTTATATTTATTAAAATATTTTCCTGCCCCAGGCTCTTTCTCCCACTTCTGAAACTCTTATACTAAAGTTAGGTCTTTTGTTATTGTCCCACAGATCCCTGTGGCTCTGTTCAGTTATATGTATTTTTTAAGTTTATTTTCTCACTTTTTTTGGATGAGGTAAATTTTGTTAATCTGTCCTCAAAGTTCACTAATTCTGTCCTCTGTCATCTCTACTACCACTGAGCCCATCCAGCATTTTTAAAAAATTTTTGATTATTGTGTATTTTTAATAGTTATTTCCACTTAAATCTTTTTTTTTGTAACTTCTGTTTCTTTGCTTAGATTTTCTATCTTTTCACTTGTTACAAGAAAATGTATAATTGCTTATTGAAGCATGTTTATGATGGTTGCTTTAAACTCCTTGTCTGATCATCTAAATTCTGATTCATTTAAATGTTAGCATCTGGGTTGCTAGATTGAAATTATGATTTTTTTCCTGTTCTTGGTCTGATAAATGATTTTCAGTTATATCTTAGGTATTTTGGGTATTATGCTAAGACTCTTTATCCTATCAATTCTTCTATGTTAGTAGGCAGTTGCCCTGCTTAATTTCAGCCGCTTGGTTCTGGCCTACTTTGTTGGGCTGAAGCTCCAATAACAATTTATTTTTCAGTGCTCTTCCAGTGCTATTCAGTTCTGCTTTGTTCTTTGACACTGCTAGGGTTTCTGCTCAATCTAAGCTGGAGTCACCTGCATAGGGAAAGACACTTTCCTGAATCACTCATGTTGCTGAGCTGCCTTCCACTGGTGGGGAGTATGAAAACAAGCAATACAGGGCCTGGCTTGCTGTCTGCCATTGGGCAGAAGGCTGGGAGCTGCCAAGCCTAGGTCTCTTTATGCCACTGGGAGGAGGGCCTGGAGACACTAAGCTCCCCTGATGCCGCCCAGAGTTGTGGCATAGGGCGGAGGGCGCCTCAGTCAGTCTCTTGTTCTTCTTTATTGGCCTTTGGTGAGAGGAAGCAAGCTTTTCTTTGTTCTCTTTTTAGCTTTGCCTGTTGGTGGTTCTGGGATGAAGGCTTGTCGGTCCAGGCTACATGGAAGATAAAAAGAAAACCCAGGGAACTAACCACAGTGATCTTCCTTAAGTCCTGAGGTCCTAGAGAATTCGTGTTCTTCTTTCTAGCTTTTAGAGTCATTTATGATTGCCTATTAAATTATTTCCAGGGTATTTAGTTGTATTTAGAGGGGAGGAGCAGGGGAAAGTGAGGGAAGTTGCCATCACGTCTGGAACCAGAAGACATATCAAAAATTTTGAAAAAATTGAATAGGGTATTCAGAGTAACGTATGATATGTTTGAATACTAGGTAACATGTACCCCAGTGTTGAATTATGAATCGTAAGTCATTCGATGTAAGAATATGGGTAAGTGAAGGCTAGAGGTTGAGGGTAAGGCTTCATGAAGATGAAGTAATTGGGACTGGCCCTTACTGCAGAAAGCAACAGCAGACAGTTGAAAGGCACGGTATGAACACAAATGAATGTGGAGAACAACTGAGGAGATTTGCCTGTCTTGAGGAAAAGTTAGGTTAGTGAGTAATGAGAACAGAAAATAGAATAGTTAGACTGTGGTGATATAGAGGGCCTTAAAGGCTGGAGTGATACTTGATACATTGAAAAATAGAAAATCATCTAAAAATTGTGAGGAGGGAGAGTGACATGAAAGTGAGGTTTAAGCAAGACTAGTTTAAAATAGGTGTGTAAGGTATTGTATAGTGAGGAGAAACTGACGTTAAGGAGCTAGTTATGAGTTTGTAATGGTATTTTAAGTAGTTGAAGTGGGAAAAAAGTTGAGGTAGTTGAAGTGGGAAAAAAGAAGTAGGATTCAAAAGAAAAAGGGGGAGACTTAATATCTGACTAGATATAAAGAGTGGGGTTTGACTTCTAGACTCAGCCTTGGTCTCTTTCTCCAAATAGTTAATTAAATATAAGTAGAACATTTTTAAAGAATTAATATTACCCTTTAGAGAAGCTCTTCTTTCTCCACTCCCTTCCCACCTACATGTATAATTTGAGAAAAACTTTACTGTCCTTAGGCAACTGATTAACATCTTTCTTTAATCTTTTTCCAGTCAACATACTGTTACCACACACTCTCAAATAACTATTATACATGTTAAAAGATGTTCAGCCACACTAGTAATTAAAGAAATGCAAATTAAAACAACAAAGTTTGTTTTTATGGAATATTCAATGCTGTAAGGGTTTAATGAAACATATAGTCTTTCTTTTCTGTTAAATTAAACTGGTATAATCTTCCAGGAAAGAAATTTGACAGTGTGAGGGGACGAGACCCCCCAAAAAACAATATATTTATAAAAAATGTGTATTTATTCTTACATGTTTAAACTCCAGTCACCGTAAACGTACTCTCCAGTTGATGCAATACACCTATTGAGATATTTTTTCCACTACTCAAAATAGTTTTTGAATTCATTGATTTCGATGCCTTTTAGTGCTTCTGCCATTTTTTGTTTCACCTCTTCCACGTTGGCAGAATATTTCCGTTTGAGGACTTTTTTCATGCAGGGAAACAAAAAAAAGTAGCTTGGGGTAAGATCGGGTGAGTAGGCATGGTGGGGCATGGGGATCATGTTGTTTTTTTGGTCAAAAACTGCTGGACATTCAACACAGTGTGGGCAAGGGTGCTTGTAAGTCACCCATAGTGAAATGGGCAAGCCTGTTGAAAGAGTCTTCAAAAATAATTCACTGAAAACCAGCGCAGCCTCTCACAACAATGCCAGCTGATACACTGATACAGATGGCTTCCTAGAATACTCATCTAGCAGGGAAAGCCTGTACTACAACGGGCCCATCCTCCAGAAGATAATTCTGATTTTTGGGGGTTCCCTCTCATGTATAGCAAAAGCCTTTAAGATGTTTAAGTGTAATACTTCTAAGAGTTTATAGTAAAAAAAAATCAGAAACACAGAGATTATGTATGGCAAATTGCTATTTGCTGTGTTCCCACTTTTTCACAATTATAGAAAAGTATGTAGTAGTGGGAATAAATGGTTAAATATACACATGGTGGAATATTTAGACAGCCTTTAAAAATAATGTCTTAAGGGAACTTTTAATAACAGAGTAGTTACTTTTGATATGTTAAGTGAATTCTAGTTTCGTACACTTTAGTAATGTATCCTATGTTTTTGATGTTTTATAGTTGTTATCAGGGTAAAAATGTCTTGTTATTCTCTTCAGAAGTTATTTGTCAACTGCCACAGATATATAATAAAACTAATTTTAACCGTATTGAGCTAAAAATTTTTACAGTGCCTCACACGTTGTGCTCAATAAATATTGACTATTATTGTCAAAGACCTCTTAAGAACTTTCTTTCTAGAAAAGTACACATATTTATGTATACAACCAAGCATGCAACTTTAGACCCTTTATAGGCCATATAAAGCCTATACATGGACCCTCTTGACTGGGACCATGTTGAAGAATCCCTGCTGTAACTGAAGAAATCTCTTTTTACCCTTGAATGCAGTTGAATCAGTGTTTGTTGTTCACAGTAAGAAGTGCTAATTCTCATTTTCACTTGATATCTCTAGTATTCAGGTAAAACAAATGCAGTCTTCATTTAACTGCCTCTTTAAATGACTGAGTAACTTAATACACAATTTTATGGTATCATCTTGACTGGTGATGCTCATATTAATTGGGAGATTGACTCCCAAATAAACATATTTAACTATGGAGATCTAGCTGTCTAGAAGTCCATTGTGATGGTTCAGAATTTGCACCCATTCTCATCTTCCATTTTTCTAGCTCCCTTGAGCTTTGTGTATTACTGTTTAAGATGTTTGGCTCCCACTGCCGCCGCCACCACCACCACCACCACTTCCAAATCTATGAATAACCCAGCTGCAGCAGCCACCAGGATCGTAGATGTTACAAAGTGATAGAGGATAATAAACTAAGGTAGCAATGGATTAGAGAACTAGATTGCCAGATTGTGTTCAGTTCCAGGGCCAAGTATAAAGGGGCTGTTGAGCCTCAGCTGGTATGGGTCAGTGGGTTGGGTGTTGTCTAGCAAATGGAAAAGTTGCCAGTTGCATTCTAGTCAGGGCACATGCCTGGGTTATGGGCAGGACCCCTGTTAGGGGGGTGCAAGTGGCAACTGATCAATGTTTCTCTCTCACATTGATGTTTCTCTCCCTTTTTCTCTCCCTCCCCCTCTCTCAAAAATAAATAAAATTTTCATAAATAAAGAAATAGGCTGTTGAACAAGTCCAGAAGACAGCAACCAGATGACAAAGGATATGGCTGTCACATTAGATTAAGAACCATGGTCAGAGCTAAGGAGAAGAGAAAGAAGACCAAGGTAGTGGTAGGAGACCTGTTACCAGCCAACTGCCTTGTTTGCCATTTTAGAGGCTGTGTGGTGTAGTAATTAACGAGTTTAGCGTTAGACCTGCATTCAGTCCCAGCTCTACAATTTTCTTGCCAATATGACCTGAGGCAAGCACCTTAACCCTCTGACCTCAGATTCTTTTTTAATAAAATAGAAATGATGATAGTGTCACCTATAGGATTCTTAGGTGTTTTACAGTGTTTGAAAAGCACTGCTCAAAATCTAGCATGCTGTAAGTGCTCATTTAATAAATGTGTAACATTCAAGATAGTGTTTCCTCTCAGACTGAAATTGAAAAAATGAGTTAATGGTATGGGGAGGCAGATTCTGGCTTGGCATGAGGAAGACATGCTGCCCCTGAGTCTGTTCAAGCAAACACGGAGCAACTGTCACATCAGAGCTGCGTGGGTGCGTGCTGCCATTTAGCAACAGGTCACAGTGTAAGTTCCCTTTCCAGTGTCTGAGACTCTTATTTTATAAGGCAGAC
Source organism: Carollia perspicillata (assembly GCA_004027735.1). Classification (NCBI taxonomy): domain Eukaryota; kingdom Metazoa; phylum Chordata; class Mammalia; order Chiroptera; family Phyllostomidae; genus Carollia; species Carollia perspicillata. Next base: position 33,672 of record PVKM010000843.1, on the reverse strand, counting down.
CTACATGAAAACTGCTTTATTAACATGGTTGTTTATATTACAGAATTAAGTCCAAAGGAGTTGGGCTTTGAAATTTCTTAGTTTAACATAATGAGATTTTTATTGGCTTCTTGAGTTACACTCTTTACAAATTGAGAGAACTTGCTAAAGATCACTGGTGTGAGTGATATTATTAGAATTAAATGTGAGTCATAGAGGGTTCCAGGGTTTTGTCATTGAAGGGAAGCTAAGCAGATGTTAGTTATTAATTAGCACCTTGAGAAAATTTAATGAGATTTTAAGAATACAATGAAAGGGCCAGGTTTTTTTAAAATGCATCACAGATGCTATTTAAGTTCCACCTAAAACAATTTGGAATGAACCTAATAATATTTTTGTTTTTCTAGAACTTATATTCAGCCTCCTTCTAAAAATACTTCGAAGCACCAGCTTAGATTATACTAGACGGGTGAGGAAAGAAAAAAGAGCTAAAAGACCTGCCTTCCCGCATCAGTTCAGAGAGCCAAGTAACATATCTTCATATTAACCACTGTTGCTCTAAGGGAAGTTATGCAGAGAAAGAACCTTTATATGTAGGGATACAGAATGGTATAGTGAAAGAGGACATTTATTTAGAGGCAGAAAACCTAGATTTATTCCCTTGTGCTGCTGTTGGCCTGCTTTGTACCTTTTCACAATTCTTTTAATTTTAGAAGACTCGGTTACCTCAGCTATAAATCAGGGAATATAACCTTGCTTTGTTTTCCTTGCATGGATGTTATAAAAGTTAAATAGCCTAGTTTCTACATGAAAGAACTTTGTAAACTGTAAAGAATTATTCAAATTTTAATTGTTATTTGTGACCTGAGAACAGCATTCTGAACCAACACAAGAATTATTTTATGTTTAAGAAGGAAATCATGAGCTTACTTAAAAATAACCGAAGATTGGGGAGACAGACAATGTGGAGACAGATGACATTTCCTTCAGGATCTTCGTGTTTTCCTTCTACAACCATTTTAAAACAGTAAGAAAGACACAGACTCTTTGGAGTCCCTTTATTCCAGCAAGAATTCAATATAAGAAAGTCTTTTAAGAGAAAAATAAAATATTTTCATTAGTAGTCCTTTCCAGTCTATATTTGGCATCCCAGTCTAACTTTGAGTATTTTGCTTCCAGATAAGTTACATTCTGTTTAAAATTATGTATGAGCTGCTTAGAAATCTTACATTTTTAGAGATAATTTAAAAAATTAAATAAAGAATTGAAACAACAGAACAGTGAACTCCACTTTTATACCCTCATCTGGAGTCACCAGTTGTTGATCTTTGCTGTCTCCTCTTTATTGCTTACACACTCCCATGCTCCCTCTTTTGCCGGATCATTTAAGTAGGCCGCAGCCATCGGAAATATACCTTAATGGTCATTTTATCTGCTGCTCCAGTGCAGTAGAGCAGCTTGATTGTTGTAAAGTTTCTGTCCGCTGGCGCCAGCTGTTAGTGCTTATTATCTGAAGTCTTCCGTACATTTGACTGCAGGCAGGAATTGTCTCTGATTAAAGTTACCTTCTTAGTAATCCCCGTGCGATACCTCCTAAACGGCTAAGATATGGTCAGAGAAGGAGTATTTGACTACTTACTAGTGAGTTCAAGACCCTACAAACGAATGGCAGTGCTATTGAGTAAAAGTAAACTACTACATTTTTTAAATGCCTTTGTTTTTCTATAACATGCTAAAATAATCAAGTTTTATATTTTCAAGCAGTTTGGAAAAAGGAAAAAAAAACTCAACAGTTTTAATGGAACATTTGTTACTATTTGAATATTTCATTGGTTAGAAGGTTTATTTATTGTTACGAATTGATGCTGTGTGACAGAAAATATGCCCATTGTAATCACTTAGTCTAGGTATGACTACAATCATAAAAGCTATTTTTTTCCTTTTTTGTTCCAGGAGATTTTGACGAGTTCACTCAGGATAACAATGACGCTATGTTGAAAAACATAGCAGAAGATCTTCGGAATTGCTTACCTCTAGAAAGCATGCTTCCCTCAGAACATCTGGCCATCCAAAAAGTAATTGCATTATTAATGTGCTCTTAGTGCTGCGTGAGGATTCTCCAGTTCTCCCTTAGTCCCATAGCCTCTCCAGACCGATAGTCCTGAATTCTACTTTAAATAATTTTTCATTTGGTGCTTCAACCACGTTCCCAATTCTTTTGAGTCTCTAACCCTCTGGCTCCCCAGTACTATTCATTGAACAAATATTTTTTTGAGGGTGTCCTGTTTGCCAAGCACTCAACCACCTTACCCTACTCCTCAAATCAAGGCCCAGCAGTAGTCTGGTCCTGCCTACGTCACTGTCCTGGTTTTCTCTTCCCTGGTCTGTTTCCCTCGCTTTTATCAATGGTGAAGTTTACCTCTTTGTTTCTTTCTCCTACTTTTGCATTGTAGAATTTTTGCTTATTCTTCTATTCCTTTATTCCTAGAGTTAGTTGTCATTTTTCTTCTCCACGCAGCCCCCTCATAGAAGTCCCTTCAAATCCCAACTCCTATGGGCTACATATGCTATAAATAATGTTTCCTAAAGCAAAGCTAATGATAATAATCTCTTCTCCCACTGACTGAAACCAGCAAGAAACAAAAAACCGTATGTTTTTTGGCATATGGTTTTTCAGTGTGTAAGTCCGGAGCAGAGGAACTAAATCCTGCACGTTTTTAACAGCGCCATGCACATTGTGAACACTTGGCAACTCTTAGTAAACATCTACTCATTCCGAGTGGATTCTCAAAGGAGGAAGGTAGTGAATAGTGTTAAAACGGAGAGAAATCTCTGCAATATGGTCTGGGTGTTATTAATAAATAAATTTTACCAGTATCTTTATATACTACAATACATAAAATGAGGAAAAAATATTCATTGCATGTTATTGATTAACCCACAGTTCCCTATCCTGACTGCGTTTTTATCTTCCTTTGTTTCCTTCTGATCCTTGTATACGCTCATACATTTTGCATACTTGTGATATAGATTTTGTATAGATGTAGATATAATTTTGTAGTTTTCCAAGCAGATAGGATGACAGTTAAGGTAGAAGAAATCAGACATTTTTTCCTTTGTAGCCGCTTGCTATTATACAATATAAAATATACCACAGTATTAAGAAAGAGCCATTATTTGTGAACATGAAGTTTTACTAAGATTTTTATTAATTGAAAACTTTGCCTCTAGGCAAAAATTACTAAGTGTTTTGATGGGTAAGTCATTAACATGTAGGACTCAGAATAGCCTTCTTATTAGCTAGTGTCATTTCTTGGGAGAAATCTCTCTGGGTATCAATTTCCTTATTAGTAAAATATACTGCGTCAGATGGAAAGATGGTCTCAAAATAGTTTCAACTAAAATTTTATATATTTGTCATAGCCATGTTTTGCATCATCACAGGTCAAATAAAAAGTTGGCCACTGACAAAATGACCCCCATTTGTGTGATTTCATTGAGACTCATTGCCTGAATGAATGGGTGCAGTCCATTAAAGTAGCAGCTGACCCCACCAGATGGGGGCTCCTGACCTGCCGGCAGCGTGACTCTGGCAGGCACAGCCTGGAGACAGTGACGAGAGCTCAGCCTTAGCTGGCTTCCCGCAGCCACCGGGTGACGAAGCCGTACATTCTTGTTGGAGTTACCTTTACCTTTTATTAAAAGTTGTACCAAATTATCCACTTATTTTTTTTCATTTATACCATTCCTTCAAATAAAGTAATTTGGTCCCCTCCATCCCTGCAAAAAAAAAAAAAAGTCTCAGAAATAAAATGTAAGAAGAGCACAGTTGCCAGCCTTTCTGTGTCTTGTTGCTGGCAGGATTTTAGCATATGAACCACTGATGTTTTGCCTTATTTAGCAATAAAAAGAGACTTCTTTGTACTTTGTTTCTTTTGATGTGTTTCTTCTCTCCACCAGATACAGCAGCGGCCAGAACCCACAGTTCACGTTGATGCATTCCTTTATGATGAAGACTTTATTGATTCATTATGTGAGGAAGGAAAAATGAACAGAAACTACTGTATGGTGTGTGGCTCACACCAGACAGCACCTTTAGGTAGGCACTCAAGTATTTAAACCTGATGATTTTGTGTGTACTTCTCCTTAGATGTCATGAGTATGCAAATTATTAACAAAGTATTCAATGTTTTCTGAAAGCAAAAGGCCAACCTATAGCATAGCCATTACCAATTACTGCAGCTAGGGAGACGAAACAGAAATATTGTCTAAGGAAGCTAGGCCACTTAGTGTCTCCCGGGAGTGTATCTCTGCTTTTCACAGAAACTGTTTAATCAGAGGTGACTTTTCAGGTAAAGAAACTAATCACAAGTCACTGAGTATAGGGAAACGGACTTAATGCTGATTTATTTACAAGAGAAGTATACTAGTTAAATATAGTCAAGGGGCCGAAATGTTCTCCCAATGAAAATATTCTGTTGAATGAACATGAACTCACATAATAAGAATGATGGATGATCTTGAGAAAGAGTTTATTCAGGCCATGACTTGCCCTGGTAGAGTGTCTCTGGTGCATCACAGAAAGCCAACACTAGTGACAGAAATTCTCCTGCATCTCTGCCCCCTCAGATGCAGCACACGTGTCCCAAGTGGCAGACTAGGCCGACTGCATGCTACTACTATATTCTTTTAACATATTCTTTGTCCAAACTGGATGTGATTGTTTAGGATGTTACTTTAGACATGCTCTTTCAGTCTCCTTGCTACCTTAGATTTATTGCGTAGAATGGGCTGCCCTCTAGATAAGGACACTTGTGCTCAATACCATTCTCAAAAGTTTACTACTACCAAAGTGGTAACACGTTGCTAATACAAATATATTGTATCTATATTATAATTGGGGATTAAACTTCCCTGACTTGCTGTTTTAAGATTCTTATTTTTAGGTAGTATTTATGGTTTCTATTTGAGGTCGTTGAAATTCACAGAATAGAGAAGAACTTAGACAAAAACTCTCTCTTAGAGAGAAAACTAAAAAGTGAGTTATAACTATATACTATCAGATCTGATTTATTAAAATTTATATAAGATTTTATAATCTTATGTTCAACAATAAAAATTTGAAGATTAGAATGCATTTTCCCATAAAAATCAGGTTGTAAATAGTGACTGAATACCCATGCCAGCCCAGATAACTAGTGAACATGAAAAACTATCACCGTGTGGGACTTCCCTATGTGACAGGGGGCTTATCTAGCTACTAATGATGACTCTGTAGCCCAGGATAGAAGCACTATTGTGGCAAAGAGGGTAGTGAAGATGAAGATCCTGGAGAGATAAGGACTACAGTGGTCAAAGCGCACCTGCCTTTTACTTTTGAGAACTAACCATGCCCTTCATTTTCTTCCAAGTGATTAGCGTGCCTGCTGCCGTTTTCTTTGCCACCGTCTATTAGTTATGACCAACATTTCTTTCCTTCCAGACCATTGTTACGTAGATCATAACATAGTGAATCTTTCAGTTACTTCTGTATCAGAAACAAACAGACTTAGGCTCTCCCAGATATTTCATTACAGAAATAATGGATTGAGAAGATGGCACAGGAGGCTGGCAATTGTAGCAATTATACTAAAGGAAATAACAGTTTACGGGAATATTTAAACCTCCTTCAGCACTGTCCCTCTTCTGCAATCCAGAACACATTTTAAGTTGGTTAGGGCTGCCACATTGTGCAACTCCAGAGATGGTCATTCATTTGGTAGTCTACGGTCTGTGCAGCAATATGAGGCAGTTTTGTGGTTGGCTCTGGGGTAAGATGAGAAAGCCAGATGGTATGGGAGTTAGGAAGCAGTCCCAACGAACAATAGGTCATAGGAACAAAAGGAAGTGAGAGGCACAGTGATGGGGACAGGCAGCTGAGTAGCTGTTCCCCAGAGGTCTTTTACACTTCGGAGACTTCTTATTTATTCTCTAATACGGTTCAGAGTGAATGAGTGAAAAATCATCATATTAACTTTTCTAAATAACCTCTGAAGGGCTTTCATTGATTAAGAAAATAAAACCACGAATTATCCTTTATAAATACAGGTGAAAGACTAAGAAATACAGAATGGAGTTATTAATACTCAAGCAAAATATGATGTTCATTCTGTTCTAATTCTCCAGGGTTTATTTCTCATTCCTTCTCTCTCATGGAATTGAAGTTCATTTATCATCACGTACTCCCTGATCTGTCGGGAAAGCTCTTGGTTGACGTCGGCTCCAGGCTTGGCACAGTCCTTTACGGGGTAAAGTCCAGCTTGTGGACATACTCAACATTTGGAAAATACTTTCTTCTCCTCCTAGCAACAGTTTTGCCTGCCACCATCCAAGGTGACAGCTTGGTTTTATTAATTGGAGTAACAATAATAAAGTTAAAACAGTATATCGAGTTTATAATTTCAAAGACCAGCTCTCTGCTTTCCTTTATTAGTGTGTCTCTGTGACACAGATGAAAGAATATCAACAAAACAGAAGCAGGCCATCCTCATAACACTTAGCTGCTTTGTCAGCCACCACTGCCTTCTGATTCTGTTTTCTTTGTACTGTGCTAAAGTTGTATCCTAGCTTTGATAAGAGCTCTTATAAAACTGGCAAATTTACTTGACCTAGGAAATTGCACATGGCCCATAAGAAAGTCACCTAACACCTCTGTGCTTCAAGTTCCTCTCCTGTGTAAGTGAGCAAACTCAGTGACATCCAAGGACACATCTTGCTCCAATTTTCTGTGATCCTGAGTTTGTAGACCTTTGTTTCCGAAATACCACTTTAATGTGCCTTTTTTTGAAATTTAAATCATGAGTATTTTTAATGTTCTTAAATAGTTTAATCAAAAAACTGCAATGTGGTTTCTGGTTGTCATTAGCAAACTTGTTACAACATGTGGCCAACAGCAGGAGAGGCCCATGCCAGAAGCAGGCACGAGCAGTTCCCAGCACCATCGCCGGCGCTGCACAGAAACAGTTAACTCTTCAGTGATTCATTTATTGTTCAGTGTTAAAACTTTTATTCTGTGATTAGGAAAGATAGCCATAATGGAAAAATACACATTTGTCAGATGGTTTTGTTTGGAGAACATTAGAGATTGTTTACCACACTTTGTCCACTGTTGTTCTGTTTGTTTGATTTGTTGAAAAGGTATATAGTTGAAGTAATGGGCTATGCTGGTATGTGGCAGCATTAGTAAATTTAAACATATTGTTATTTTTCTTCATATTAGGTCACTGAGTCAGGCAACAGAATTTTTTTAATACTTACATATGCTCTGTTAAACATTCTAAAATCCGTGATGAGCTATAAATACAGATTTGGTGTACACTTACGTATTAGTTGATGTAAAATGATATTCAGAATGTGATTTGGCCTCTCCTTCCAGATACCGTTTTGTTAGTGACACCAAATAGATACATAACAATATATAGTCAATTCTTGATTATCTTTGTTAACTAACTGGTCATTATTTTGACAGATTGCCAGACAGCAGTCTGACTTCCTAAGCCAAACAAAACACACCTCCAGCTCTTCCTCTGTGCGTGATTTTCCAATTATAGTCCCCACAGGTTTACTCCTTTTTGCTTTCCCCTATGCAACTTCTGAAGAAATTATAGAAATAGGGTATGACGTAGAGAATCTGTATGTGATCACTTTTCTTATTTTGCTGAATGCACAGTTTAATCAGAAAAAGTAAGTAATCAATCTTTAAAAATATAGTTACTTTTAAATAATGGAAATTAATGAACTACAATCAAGTTCCTGACCAGTAAGTCTTTAAGTTCTTAAAGTTTTAAGTTGTACATAAACCGCAAGATGTTATTTATCTTTTATCTTTACTTTATTGAATTCTGTTTTTAAAAGTTTGACCTTTTACATTTCAAGTAGAAATAAACCCACAGTAAAAAGTTAATTCATTTGCATCCTACTGTATTCTCATATTTTAGGGTTACCTTTACAGTTCAGCATTGCAACTCTATGGAGTAGAATTGAATGGAGACTTTTGCCAGTTGCAGGAAATGATCATAGAAAAATACCAGTTCGCTGATAGAATAAAGGTACCATTATAAATATATATTCTGCTATTTATAGTATAGCATAATTTAGCCAAATTTTTTCTGCATTGTAGTTGGAAAATCTTTTATAAATTTAATCTTTATTGTGTTTTTTTCCACTGCCATTTAGTCCCCTTACACCTCTGTCCCCACAAAATCAACACACTGTGGTCCATGACCATGGGAAATCTTTTTGAATCTATTCTTGGTTGCTGTTGTATAGAAACAGGTTTGAGTTGACTTAATATTTTAAAACATTAATAAAGACAAATTATTATCATATTCCATTCACATATTTCTCTTCCTCCCCAATTTTATTAGAAAGTAGATATTTTTTTCTTAATTTTCTTCATATCAGCTATAATATTGGTGGCAGCATTTTTTACTTTCTAGATGTTGGTTAGAGGTGTATTTTAATTCAACTCTGTAGAAAGTAAGCAAAAAGATTAAGTAATGCTCACAGTCTTTCTCTCCTGTTTTCTAAGCTCTCAGGAAGAATTGCGGGTGCCACTGAATAGCAAACAGTTCATGAGGGAATGGTGCCCTGGGTGGGCTCCGACAGAAGTTTTCTCTCTTTCAACCTTTTTCATCTCATGGCATGCATAAACTGATTAGTGAAATTCTGCAGCACACCAAAAACCACTTTTCCAATCTGATAAAAAATAGGTGTAATTTTGATCGATTTACAAAAAAAGGTAATTGCTTACCCTTTTTGCTCCACGTGACCTTTTTAAAAAATCAGGTGCCTCATGGAAGGCTGTATGATGATTATGAGAGGGAAAGGGGGTTGGGGGAGGAAGAAGAGGGTAACCTGGGGATAAGTGGTGATGGTAGGAGACTTGACCTGGGGTGGTGAACACACAGTACAATATACAGGTAATGTATTATAGAATTATATACCTGAAACCTATATAATTTTATTAACCAATGTCATCCCAGTAAATTCAATAAAAAAGAAAAAAATTACATACCTGTGCTTGTATGTAAGGATTTCTGGTACCAAGAATTAACCAATCATATGCAACCTTATTATGTGATGTGACCAATAAGATGCAGCTCTGATATATGACCTACATATTTATGGTTCAAGACAGGACATTCACACCAGATGGCTGTTGTTGTGTTGGCTGCTGTCATTTTTTTAACTTGACAATCAATCTAAGGGAAAAGAGGTCTATGCCCCTGACTAAATAGTCAGATATTGTTTTAAAAATTCTTGTGGCACACCAGTTGAAAAATCACTGCTATATGTAAAGGGAGAAATAACAAAAAAAAAGGAAAGAAAGTTTTTTGGTCAATGAAGTAATTAACCCTTATTTCAGTAATGATCCTACACTTTTAATGGCAATGTAGAGAAACACTGAGTATCTAACAATATCTGGTGTTAAGGATAATCTAATGTTGAAAGTCATATCTCAGTAACATTAAGGATCTAACCTTGACCTTTTATATAGAAGGAAATTTCTTCACTTTCTCCTTCCATCCTTCCTTCTCTTTCTTTGTCTCTCTCTCTCATCTTAGAAATAGAGAAGCAAATGATCAAAGCTAATTCATTGTCCAATAGTAAATTCATAGATTTTTCTTACAATCTCACATGTATTGAAATAAAACATGACTTTCACATAGTAAGAATCACATATTAGGGCCCTGGCTGGTGTAGCTCAGTGGATTGAGCGAGGGCCTGTGAACCAAACAACAGTGGTTCGATTCCCAGTCAGGGCACATGCCTGGGTTGCAGGCCAGTTCCCAGCAGGGGATGCATGAGAGGCAACCATACACTGATATTTCTCTCCCTCTCCTTCCCTTCCCCTCTGAAGATAAGTAAATAAAATCTTTTTTAAAAATCACTTATTAGGAATATCAATTTAATTGGAAATGAGGTTTAAAAATTAGGACTTATTAAGAATCATAGTTTATAAATGGACAACCAAATACTTTTTTGCTGTTTTTTAAAAGAAGATGTTAAAGGTGTATGAAGCAAATATTTATTAACATTTTAGAAGATATTTACTCCTTGCTTTTCAAAGGAATTATGTGGATGTATATACACCCATGCACATACTTTCCCAGCTTTGGTGGCCACGAGCAGCCCTATGGCAGAAAGCTCTTTTTATACCATTTATTGGCAACCTTAGCAGTTCGCTTCCTTCCGTGAAACTAAAGACAAATGATGGATTTGAGGGGCCCTAAGATAACAAAAAGAAATTCTAGGATAATTTGTTTATAATATCTGTTGAAATCAACTGGCCTTCAATGCTCAGTCTTTACTTTTCTGTTTTGTGTTTGTACTTGTTTGGGTTTTTTGTGGTTTTTTTAAAACAGGGCTTTCCTCAGAAGTCTAGGAATCCTTTGTTGTCTGCTCATACTTAAGAGTGAGAAACAAAAATGCTGATCGAAGTTCTTTTTTAAAAAATTGAATTTATTAAGGTGACAGTGGTCGAAGTTCTGACTGAAGCACTGAAGTGGGATTCTGAGTACTTGGGGCTTCACTGCTGAGTGATCTTCTTTGGGTAATTAATTAGTTGGAAAATATCTGATGAAGAATCTTAAGATCTTCCTCTTGGGACAGTCTGATTGCCCAGAGGAAACCTTTCCAATCTCCTTACTGCAGGCCAGCAGTATCCTGGGAACGGAGAGGTGTGGGGTTCTCAGCATCCTGTCTGCATATTTCCTTCATTCCCTTGTTTCCAGTATATTATCATTTCCTTTACCTAGGCCTGGTATCCCCTGGCCCAGAGACCTTTTTTTACCCTTTCCAGAGAATAAACCTCTGTTCTTTTGCTGAGGTAGCAGAAAGGTATATAAGGATCTGCCTGTTTCTTAAGTAAACTTTCAACCAAATTATCTTTAACATTTCTTCTTACTCCTTTACTCAGAGATAACTGGTACCACCAATTATGAGCCTTTTGGAGATTCTGTAGTACAAACCACATTTGGTTCTTAACTTTCTATATTTCTGGCTTAGAAATCAATTTTTTCAGGTCTCCTAAATTCCTTATTACATCCTTTTTTTCTGACTTATAAATTTTGTGTATGTCATTTCTATTCCCATTCTCCCCATCCTTGTGTGAATACCCTTTATATTTTTAAAACCTGTTATTGTAACAGGGGTTCAGGAAAGTACAAGAGCCACGTACATGTGTCATATCCATGGAAGACCCATTGATTTAAATTCTTTCTTCCCTTTCCGCCAGGCTAAAAGTAAACTTCTCTGCATTCATAGCCTGCTCACTTCCTTTGATGGCACTTAGAGTGAGCATAGCTGTTTCATCCCATTACTAAATTATGATGTATTTGAGAGCAGATATTGTATCTTATTCATTATGATATATCACCCTACATAGTATCTAGTACATAGCAGATAACCATCAGAAATTGGTTAAATTGATTTTGGTTGCCTTGTGACGTCTTGCATTATTGGCATTCCAGTTTGTCCAGAACCATTCCTTGGGTTTTCTCTGGGACCTCTAGAGCACGCACCTCTGTCGGTTGCCGTAATGGGTTGATCCACCTGGTTTTGTTTATTCTACCTGTGGGGTGAGGGTTGTGGGGAGTGAACAGAAATGGGAAAGAAAAATAAGAAATTGTGTGAAAACTATGTTATATCAGTAGGTTAATTTACATACCTATTTTATATCTAAGCTACATATCTAGAAGGTTAAAGTGATTAACTGACTTTTTTCTGCATTCAAAAATATGTCAAAGCTATGCTTCAGAGGTTCTGGGCCACCTTAATTTAAATTATGTTAGCATTTGATTATTTTTAAAAAGAGAAAATGAATTTTAAAATCAGTCCCTACAACCTCCTGAATATTACACATTTGTAAGGCCAAGTGTTTATTTGGAAAGAAATCAAATGATGCAAATTAGTTAAACTTTTTCGAAAATAAAAGTTTTTTCCTTTGCTCTTGAACAAGTGTTTCTTCTTGTTAACTTGCCTGTAATCTGTCAGACTTGATGATTGTGGTCTAAGTTAATTTTTTGAGGTATATAATTTTTAAATAAATTTTTTGTTTTTTGGACAGATAATATATTCCAGTGAATTTTAGATGAAGAGTCGGGCAAGGCCCATTAACATACTGTATTAAAATTTTATAATTTATAAATTACTTTTATAGTTTTTATGGTCCCATTTGATCTATGAATCAGGACAGATATTATGAATTCTATCTTATTTATGAGGACCCTGACTACCTGAGTGTAGGTAATGATGGAGCAAGAACTTGTTGACTCTTACAACAAGTGATAGAGCTTTCCTTATCTGAGGGGTGTGTTCCAAGGCCCCCAGTGGATGCCTGAAACTGTGGATAGTACCAAACCCTATATATATACTATGTTTTTCCTGTACGTATATACCCGTGATAAAGTTTAACTTATAAATTAGGCTTAACAATAACTAGTAATAAAATAGAACAGTTATACTGTAGTAAAAGTTATGTGAATGTGGGTCTCTCTCTCCAGTAATTTTTGTATTTTTCAGTCCAAACCATTTCTTACTTGTAGCCAATGGCTTGGTGTCACTCATTTCAGGGGACCACGTACTAGAGGCTCAGTGCTTTCTGGCACAACACATTGATGTCAGTGGGAACAAGTTTTCTGTTCATATCTACCGCCCACAAATGTAATGACTTTTCCACAGTAACTAAGCATTCAACACGTATTGTGGTGATAACTTGCAGTTTGAGATGGGACACAAAACTAGCATGAATTTCTTTTTCCTTCTTCACAGGTAGAAGATTTGTTCTTACCATGGATCTTAGCAACCTCAGCATTTGATTTTTTTTCTTTCCTTATTACATCTAAAACTTTCACCTCTTCATTTAAAGGAAGTACTTTAGGGCTTCTCTCTGGCACATCTGAATTGCCAGCATCACTACTCTTGCACTTTGGGGCTGTTACTAAGTAAAATAAGGGTGACCTGAGCACAAGTATTGCAGTACTGCAACAGTCGCTCTGACGGCCAGGATAGCTACGAAGTGACTCATGGCTGGGAGCATACCTACACATGTGGATGGGCTGTGCAAAGGGTGATCCCCTCTGGGCAGGAGGGAGTGGGACAGTGGGACATTTCACCATGCTCCTGACAACAGTTTGCAATTTAAAACTTCATATGAATTATTTATTTCTTGGGTTTTCTATTTAATATTTTCAGGCCATGGTTGACCACAAGTAACTGAAACCACAGAAAGCAAAACCATGGGTAAGGGGGAACTGCTGTAGTGGGAAAAGCTCTGAACTGGGAGTCAAAAGAGTATACTTATAACTGTATAAAAAGGTCCATCTAAAAGAAACAAACACATTTTCACAAGTTTATGGGTTTTACTAGACGTTATCTCCCACAGGCGGTCACATTAAATATATTGTACTTTCTGCCATTTTAAGAAGGGTTAACTTTACATATGACCTCACAGCATTATTGAACCAATAGATATTTCTCCTGTGATTGTATAATAAGAATATCTTTGTTGTCTTAAATGAACTCATTGTTCTTTAGGTGCTTCATGCAGACATCTGTACCCAGGATTCCCTTCTACAAAACACTGATGTTGTTATAATGAATAATGTCTTCGAATATTTTCTTGATGAGGCGGAACAGGCCAGGTATGCTGTTTATTCAAGCAAGAAGTCTGTTGTTATCCAGCAAAGGATGAAAGGGGATTGGTAAAATAGAAGTGTTTTCATATTAAACTTTTTAAAAAATGACCTCAGCTGTGAGGAGGTTGTATTTAAAAACAAAGGTGTTCTGTATAAAACAAAAATAAAAATAAACTGTGACCCTCACCGATGTTGCTCAGTTGGTTGGAGTGTCGACCCGTAGCAGAAGGGTTGCGGGTTCGATTCCCAGTCAGGGCACGTGCCCAGGTTGCAAGTTTATTCTCCTACCCCAGTATGGACGCATACAATCCCTGGTCTGGGTGTGTCAGGGAGGGAGCTAGTCAATGCTTCTCTCTCCATCGATGTTTCTCTCTCTTCCTTCCTCTCTCTGAAAGCAATGAAAGAATGTCCTCTGGTAAGGATTAAAAATAAAATTAAATTTAAAAAATAAACGCTCTAACTTTGTAAAATACCATATCTCATTTTAGACAGACATAAAATGATATGACCCACGCATCTGCCTCGCAGTCAGGGATGAAATAAGGTATCAGTTCCTAGTAGGCCTTCATACTGATTCTTTTCTGCTTCAGTTTTCTTTTCTTAGAAAAAATATGTATCTGCAATCTTATCACAAAATGAAGGGAATTAACTAATGCCTATAAGTGAATATAAAACAAGATATAAGAATACTAACCAAAATTGTGATTAATTATCAAACTTGAAAAATGTTCATGAAGGGGTAATAGTAGATTCCTTGAGTTTATTCCACTATTCAAGTAGTGGAAAAATTAGCAAACCTGTGATCACTTTCCTGACTTCTCTGCCACAATTTAATGGTTTGTGGCCCATAAGGACCTATAGGTTCCTTTGATTAGAAAATTCCTATAGTCTCTAGTCTGAGATGCTGATTTTCTGTCTAGTTAGGCTTGCTGAGTTCTTATTTATCATAAGGGCATATGTATAGTCTAGATGCAGGGAAGCTCCTTTCTGTAGGTATGAAAGGGAATACACAAGTGGTTGGATTAGTGCATTAGTAAGAGATCTACCTCAGAGAAACAAAAATGCATATACAGACCATAAACAGTTAACCCTGAGTGGAATCCTGAATGGCTGACCCTCTTTATTCTGCCACCCCCTCACCTTTTATATTCTTCCCCCAGCCACCACTTTCTCACTCACACCTGCACACTCACACCCATGACTAGTAGGCTAAAGTCACTACAAAACTATGCCAATAGTTTAAAAAGAAACTACCTCAACAGAAAGCTAATCATATAATTGAAGCTCAGCCACAATGAATAACAATTTTTAGTCACAGGCTACAGACCAGAAACACAACATGAGCAAAGTTGCGTTAATCAGAGTGCTCTCTTTTGAGTTTAATTTCCAGAGGACAAAGTATGATTAGCTTTTTACCTTTTTAAATTAATGACCAGTAGCCAAACATTTCATAATTATTGGAGATGAAATATTACCAAGTTTATGTTGTATAAGAAGTTTTAAAACACTGTAAATTCTCTGGAGATTTATTATAGAAAGATTTTGAATGTTGAAGAATGATGAGAGCTACTGCTAGACTCAATACTGGTGATACTGCATGTTAGGATTGTTTTAAAAACTTTCTTGGTGCATTCGTTCACAAACCCTACAGGGTTCACTGAGCAGGTATTGGCCACCTGTGTTAGTTCAGTCATTCTTCCTAAATTAGTCTAGTACAATGAATTCTAAATATAGATAGGTTATTGCTTCTCATGGTTAATTATCTTCATTTTGAACGCCAGTTGACAGGAGAAAGATTAGAAGATAGGGTAAAGCATTCTGATACTGGAATTATTTTGACAAAACTGATCATTTACCCATATTAATTTCATATTGTAGTAAGTAAAAGATAATAGATGACCAGTATATAGCTCCCACAGATCTGTCATCTTAATCAGAATCTGAGAGCAAGTGGCATGGTACTGCTGTGGGAGTTAGTGCATAAGAGAAAACAGAAATCTATCAGCCTTGTCTAGTGTGGCTCAGCCGACTGAGCACTGGCCTGCAAACCAGAGGGTAGCCAGTTGGATTCCCATTCAGGGAATGGGTTATGGGCCAGGTCCCCAGCTGGGGGCATGAGAGGTAACCTATTGAGATATCTCTCATGTATCAATGTTTCTCTCCTCTTTGTCCCTTCTTCTCCTTTCTCTAAAAAATAAATAAAATATTTTTAAAGAAACATATCATAATAATAGATAATGTGTCCCCAGGAAAGACTCAGCTTTCAGAATAAGTTACATCTCATTACAGGGTAACATCCAGATTATAGTCGTTACGAGTTTAAAAGGTACCTATATGTACCATGACAGCTTACCGGAAACAGCAAGTGCTATTTTGAGAGCCATGCCGAGTATACTCAGCTTCTTCATCCTTATTAAATAAACTTGTAAAATACATCATTTTTAAGTAACCACATCAAAAGAAAAAAAAAAGAACAGCTCTTACCCAAACACAGTGATATTTATTAACAAACACTGCTACATGATTTTAGATGTAGCATGGGGGGGAAAAACATTTGTGTCCTTTTGCCCAGTGAACTTTAGAATGTGTTTAACTTAACCATTGCTATAACTAAAATAATTGCAAATGACACAGCTGCCCATCCGCCCCACTGCAAGGGATGCATATCCCTGCTTTGCTTGATCATTGCTCCCCAATGGCGGGCTGTGCTGTCAAGAGTGGAATTCAGTTCGTGTCTGCACTGAAGGTCTGTCAGAAGCGGTCAGCACTGCGCTCTGACGGGCACACGTGCACATGGCATTCGGTCGTGCTTTAAACCTGGCCGATCCCGCTAAGCTTCTCAGGGGTCGTATCGTCCCAAAGGCTTTCCGCTGAATATTTATGATAGTCAAATAAAGTATGATTTCACTTTTAATGTTATTTTAAAAGATCTAATCTACGTATTCTATACCCTTATTGTTCGTTTTTGCTTGGTGTCTGGTATCTATGGCCTTTCTCCATGACTCTCTACCTCTACCCACAGCCCAGTTCGATTCTGCAGAACCATTTTTGACACACTCTAAAGGATGTCAGGGCCTGTAACCGCTGATGCAGCTTTGCCTTGTGAATTGGTTTTGAAACTGAGTTTTGGTTTGCAGTGCCTTGTAGTAAACTGAATCACAGCCCTGTTAAATCTTGTCAATACTGTAACTTCATAATTTTGTCAACACTCCTTCAGGAACTGAAGAATTTACCAATTTCTAGTATGTTGTTATGGTTCTGTTTTCTTCAGGCAAACATGTTTTGCCCATCTGGATTTTGAGACACCACTTGTACAGCATTTTCTTTTGTAATCCTCATTTGTAAAAATTTTTATTTATTGATTTTAGAGAGAGAAAAGAAGGGAGAGAGAGAAACATTGATTTTTTGTTTCATTTATTTATGCAGTCATTGGTTGATTCTTGTGTGTGCCCTGACCAAGGCTTGAACCAACAGCCTTGATATACTGGAACAACACTCTAACCAACTGAGCTACTCAGCCAAGGCTGTCATTTGCATTTTTTAAAAAAGTTTCTGGTGTCTGGTAAAACCTAACGTATAGTTTTTAATGTGTTATAGAGCCTGGGAATTCATCAGCCATAATGTAAGGAAACAAGGATCATTATTAGTGACAGTACCAAGTCTTGAAGAGTCTCTCTCAGGTCTTCAGGTCTGTAAGCCTTCCCAGCATTTTTATTGTCAGAACTTTTCTATGTTTTTCTGATAGCTGTTACAATATTCTAGAAATTGTTGGGAACTGTTCTGCCTGGTTTCAGGAGTTGTAACTGCCCCCCCATGGCTAAGGCTGAGTGAGCGACCTCCAGACTGTGAGCCACTGAGGAAACAAAGCTTATCTCCCTGGCAAGAGCGCTGCTTCTGCCATCTCTGGCCCCCAATGCCTGGTCAGTTAGTCAGAGACAGGTATGACCCCTCAGAGGAGAGGCAACCCAAGCCAGACACGATCATGTGGGAGGCCACTAAGGAAGGACTTGGGGGGCTGCAGCAAAGTGGGGGCAAAAGACCCTCATCATCCCTGGCTATTTTGACATAGCCCGAGTCCCCTTTCTGTGTGGGAGAAGCGCTTCCTGGCTCTAATCCACTTAAGCCTGAATCTATGACGGGGAGGGGGTGCAGCCCTCTGCTGGCTAGAGCAGGTTCTGGGGTGATGAGGAGGGGTGATCGGGCATAAGAAAGAATTCGTGAAGTCCTGTGAAGCCTGCTTTGCTAAGTGCTTTCATCCATATAAGCGTCCAGGCAGGAAATGAGTATGTCTCCTCAAGTTTCTGCAACCCCCTTACCCGACAGACACTGACTCAGAGTAAGCCCTCAGATTTCTTTGAAATGTTATCCGTTGTTTGATCCTTGCCGCCTGACATTGATTGATGAGCTTTACCTGTGTCCCTGTGTGTTATGAACCTAAGAAATATGATTGAGTTAAGGACTTGGGGCCCTTCTTCTTTGAGAGGCCATCCCCCTTTCCTCCCCAAGCAGATCATGTCTTGGTAGCATTATTTTCATCCGTGGCAGACGTGGGGGTTCTGCGGGTGGAGCCCCCCCACAAAAAATATAGTCTGAATATAGAGACAGATGATAGGAAGAATAGCAAGAACTTCTGGCTTAAGAACTGGTTTGCGATTTAACTGGCCTCAAGAGCTCTCGCATTGTAATTCTTCTCTTGATTCATACTTCTTTGCTTCTCTACTCCATTGTTCCAACTGTGGAGTTACAGTTTTAGGATAACAAATGCTATTAAATGTTTGTAAGAGGCTTTGTACACTCACATCATAACTTTTTCCCTTAGAAGAAAATGAACAGAGTCATGCAATGTTCTATAATCAAATAAGTAACCTGGAGGCTTCTAGGGCAGTTTGGAATCTCGCACAAACCACTTTTCCTCGGATTCTTCATATAAAAGGAAGCTGATATTTAGTAATAAGATTCTACTCCATAAGTTGATCCTTATATAAAGGTTAATTAGTATTGGTAAAGCTCGTTGAGATCAGGTGAAAGGTACTGTTGTGTTTTTAATACAGACCGTTATTTTGTTCTTTAGTAGTGCTTTCCCTATATATAAGCACTACCGAATTTAAGCATGTATCTTTTTCCTTTAAAAAAACTGAAAAGTCATTGATAATACCTTTTTAAAAATTTTTGTCAGTCATCTAAATTACAAAAGTAATTCATGTTTTCCGTAACACGGGAAAATCCATAGACACAATATATAAACAAAAGATGTTAGTCTCCCCAGCTCCCCACCACTTAATTTTTCCCCATGAGATCCCCACTCCATAAGGATACGATCCTGCTGTACTTTTCCATACTCATGAAAACATAGCCTTTAAAATATGTGGTCTCCAATTTAGAATTTCCATATATAATATCTTGAAATCAATTATTTTACCAAAATAACAACTTTCACACTGAATACATAAAATCTGTCTAGATAA
Organism: Carollia perspicillata; assembly: GCA_004027735.1. Taxonomy (NCBI): domain Eukaryota; kingdom Metazoa; phylum Chordata; class Mammalia; order Chiroptera; family Phyllostomidae; genus Carollia; species Carollia perspicillata. The sequence continues at coordinate 14,549 of PVKM010000843.1, read as the reverse complement.
CCATAGGAAAATAATATTTATGAGAGAGTCGTTATACATAAATTCTTGAATAACTTTATTGCCACCCTATTTGATGAAACTTCTTTAGACAGATATATAATATATCCATTGGTGGCCCCAGAATTTCCGTGTCACAGAGATGCAGGTGTGCACTGTGAAGGGAAGGGCCCCACAAAGGTGGGAGATTAGCCCTGCGCGCACCCCCTTAGCACCGTCTCTGTGTATACGAGCAGTTTTTCTGTCTTCTCTCTGCATTCCCATTGTTTCTTTAGTCTTTTTTTGTTTGAGCCTAATGATAATTATTAGGCTATTTACATTAAAACAATTATTCTATTCCATATTTTCTTTATTCTTTAAAATTCCCAAATCAGAGTAAATTAATTTAGTCCAAGAATCTAGACTGTTTAGTACAACAAAGAATTGTTCGTGTGGCACCATGTAGAACTTAGTCCTGCTCATTGTATTCAAAGTCTGTTGTGTTCAGTTACATAGTCAGGATTTCTTCAAGAAAATCGGATCACTCTGCATTTTCATCTTTGTTTATCGTCTTTTTTTCCAGGTTAATATACAGTTACCTCTCTGGGTTGAAGAGGTGCCACTGAACTATGACGTGTACCCAGAAAAGGACATGGACAGGGAAGCTCTTGAACAAATACACTTGTATAAGATTCTGTAGCACTGAAAGAGTCCTACCTAAGTGTAATGTTCTGTGAGTGTATTAAAAAATGATGGAAAAGGCATATAACCCCAGTATTCTTAACACATATTTTTTCTAGCCTTTGTACATATGTTTACATATTTATAAATGGTGCACACGTATATATACAACTTTGATTTGTGTATAATTTAATTAAAATATTTATCTGAGAATATGTGATTTTCCTCTGGTTTCTTCTATTCTGTTACAAATATAAATATGTCTTTCTTTAGTCACTAACTCTGTCTACCAAGTCCAAATATGACAAAAAAAAGGGAGAAAAAAAGACTAGAAGTAGCTTCAAAATATCAAGAAAGAAGAGGGAAGGGAAGAGAAGTTCCACTGTATCCCAGTTATTAGATCTGTTCTTTAAGGTTCCTTGGACACAGCTTTAGCTGAGGAGTCTACCACAGGGACTAAAGTAAAAAATAATTACAGTTGCTGGGGAAAAACAAAGCTAGAAAGATAGCCTCCAAAATATAAATAGAGATTATTTCTAGGTGGAACAATTACTGGTAATTTTTTTCTTTTCTGTATTTTTTATTTATATTTTTCTATAATGACTGTTTCTTTTGAATGACTATATATTTTTTTATAATGACTATATTTCTCAGAAAGAGTAAAACTTTTTTTTAAAGACTACAAGGGAACATCAAAACTTGAACACTTAACTGGTTCCAGTATTTCATACTTAGTATTCTATTTAAAATGCTTTTTAAAACTAAACTAACCCACCTTTAGGAATTGTAGGACCTTTTGCAGATCTATTGAAAGAGTTTATCTGATATATTTTTTGTAATTATCTGCTTATGCAAAAGAATTTGCAGTAGCAATCAATTCTAACTTTCAAAAGGCAGTTATTGGTCAATAGCTAAACAAAATGCTAAAAATAAAAAGACAGATGCTTGGAACTTTACCTTTCCTGTTGATCCTAATAAGTTTAATATTTTGGATCTGGTAAAATACAGAATATCACAATACATCCTGGAATTTTAATAATTTCTTATTCATGCAAACATTATTAATTCCTGCAAACCCATCAAACATTCTTACCATGCTAGTCATCCAAAAAGAAGCTGAAGCAGGGTTGGGAAGTCACTACTTCTGGCATCTCAGTACGATTGGTGGATGTCGCCAGAAAGTTATCCAGATCTTCTGAGGTTTTGGAAAAAGATTTTTAGAAAAGGAGGAAAAGTACAAATGTTTCTAAATAGCTTGTAGCTGTTAGTCATGTGGTTATTTTATACATAATTCAATGTATTTATTGGTTTATTGTGATAACATATTTAAGCACCTAAATTTCACATACAGCAAACAATACTGTAGCAAATAGTGAGAGCATTACACAAGCTACACATAGTAATCATCCATGAAAACATGGGTTCATTAGCAATATAGCACATAATTGTAAACATATAGGAGTTAGGAATTTCACTTTATGCTGTACCTGTATTTTTTAATCTTCGCCGAAGGATACGTTTATTGATTTTGGAGAGAGAGAGACATCAATGTGATAATAGAAGCATCAGTCGGTTGCCCCCTATGTGCCCCAACTTCGGCCCCAACCAGGGACCGAACTGGCAGCCTTCTGGGGTACAGGATGATGGTCCAAATAACTGAGCCAGCAGGCCAGTGCTGTACCTATTCTTAAGAGACTGTATTTCCTAAACTCTGAATCTCAATTGCCCTAGTGTTTATTTGAATGTTCTTCAGAAGCCTGACCCTCTAAAGCAAAATATGCTGCTGCGGCTCTTGGTAAATGCCAGAACTCCCATTCTAAAATGCCCTGCACAGGACAGGACGAGAAGTAATGCTAGCAACACTCAGGATTACGAGGGGAGAAATCCATAAACCTAGTTTCTAGTCACCCAGCTCCTCCTCCGTAAAACAGAAACAAGTATTCAGCTGTCATTAGTGGACTATAGTCAAAAATACAGATGAGAGGTGGTTGCCATAGATATATGATTAAAATTACAGAAATAATGGGCAATAGTTTAAATATTGTCACTGCTATAATTTTAGACATTAAAATGAACTATGGATCTTTAGTTGATGGAGTGAAAAGAGGTAGAAACAGTCTAAAATATTGGAAAGTATTCTGCACAATAGGTATATACTAGCATATTTTAAATAAATGCCTGAAGCAAATATTAGAACTATAGGATATTGAGGTATTCCTATACCAGTATTAATAATACACATGTGGAGTTACTTTATCTTTAGTGTCCATATATTTGTCTAGAGACAATAACTGTCATTAAAAAGGCTAGGTTCTTATCTTAGGAGAATTTTTGGTGTTGGAAGTCGCTCACTTCTCACAGTTTGTGGCTCCCTCAGTCCCCCTCTGCCCTCCGACTCGCCTGCAGTGTGTCTCAGAAGGTTTGGTGCTGGAGGAGGGTGGTAGAGTTAAGATATTTTCATATTTCAGCAGCCGAATGAAAAATACACAAAACAGAAAGAAAAACATTTTTTCATATAGCATTGTGCTCAAACTAAAAACATTACAGTTACAGTAAATGTCCAAATTATTTAGCTCTTTACCTCATGAAATATATGAGAAATTCGCTAGAAAACAGAAAGTAAAGTTGCTTAAGAACATTAGGACATTTTTCTTCCGATGTTCCTTTAAAAATATTCAACTTCACAGAACTTCTCCAAGTTTTGTCACCTTGTTCTCTTATCCAGCCTCCAGTCTCCTCTACTGATGCAGACGCCCTCGAGGTCCCATTTGGGGACACCACACATTAATCCTTCCAGAATATCATACAAACTTCATAATCCGTAGACATCGTAAGGTATTTTCTATTGATGGTGAATTTACAGTTGTGCAACTACTAATTGTACTAACTAATCACACAAATGTGTGTTAAGCTCACACCATATGCCTAGCACTTTGTCACTCTCTGTAGATACAAAAAATGGAACACTTGGTTCCACCCAAAAGGCACATTAGTTTATTTATTTTTATTCATTTATTTTTGTTACAAAAGAGAAATGTCATTTTATTCAGTGCATAGTAGCAGGTTTCTGGAGCCGAACTTCAAGGCAAGCCCTTATCTAGCCCCCCACCTGGAACTGGGGAACGGTAAGGAGATTTAAAACCTGTGGCACCAGCAGGGACACATTAGCGTAGGTATTGAATGAGGAAAGGTGTTCTTGGTAGAAGGAACAGCCTGTGCAGAGGCATTCAGCATAACGAGTACTTTCTTTTTATAAATCTATGTCTATATCTTTATTTGCAGTTATATTCAATACTATTTTGTTGTTTGGTTCACAGGCCCACACTCAATCCACTGAGCTATACCAGCCAGGGCTTATTCAATACTATTTTGTATTAATTTGTACAGCATAGTAGTTAGATAATCCTGTACTTTAAAGAGTGTTTCCCTTGGTATTTCCAGTACCCATCTGGCACCATACAGAGTTATTAGAGTATCATTGACTGCATTTCCTATACTATACCATAAAGACTATTTTCGTACGACTAGAGCCTAGGGTAGGTTTACAGGAGGTTGGTGAAGTACATGCATGCCAGGTCAGGAAGGGCATGGTATGCTACACAAACAAGACCACATTTTATTCTGAGAGTCAGGTGAGCCATTAAAAGATTTTAAGTGGCATATTGATATGGCCACAATAAAATCACCTGCTGTCACATCTTTGGACCATATACCCTCTAGCAGGTGAAACTGCAAGGTGAAAATAACAGGAACCATTCTTTCTGTTGGAAGACAAAGAATTCAGAGAAGCACAGACTTTCAGAGTTAGAAGATATCTTTGTATAACCTAGTCCAGCTCTATTTTCTTAGAGAAAGAAAATTATACTTGGAGCTTCTTTGCGAACAGGGAAATAGCAAATTCCTTAAAATATATCTGCATTGTAGCAACATGGAACTAACAATTTATGGTAAAATGAAATTTGAAAAGTATTTGAGGTTAAGGTTGAGAAATTAGAACCTTCCTGCCTTGCTGGTAGGAACATCAAATGATGCAGATGCCTTGGAAAAATAGTTTGGCAGTTCCTCAAAATGTTAAACACAAAGTTACCATATGGCCTAGCAATTCCACTCCTAGGTATATGCCCAAGAGAAAGGAAAACATATATCCAACATATAAACTTGTAACAAATGTTTATACCACATTATTTATAACAGCCAAAAACTGGGGTAGGGGAAACAAATATTCATCAACTGATGAATGGATAAGTAAAATATATAAATGTAATAAAATTCAAAATAAAAAGAAAATACCGATACTTTCTACAACATGGATGACTCTTGGAAACATTATTTCAAGTAAAAGAAGCCAGTCACAAAAGATCACATATTGTATAATTCTATGTATATGATAAGTCCAGAGCAAGCAAATCCATAGAGACAAAACATAGTAGTTGTTGCTTAGGGCTGTGAAGGGGACAAAGGGAAGACGGAAAGTGACTACTAATAAATGCATTCTTTTCAGGGTAATAAAAATAGTCTAAAATTTAAAAAAGAAGAAGAAAGAAAAAAGTCTAAAATTAGATTGTTGTGATAGTTGCACAACCCTGTGAACATACTGGGTTGGCCAAAAAGTCTGTTGGCTTTTTTTTTCCATTAAGATGAATCTAGTAGCACTTAGTTATCCTTACTTCATTATTAAAAACAATTTTGTTAGTCCTGGCTGGAGTGGCTCAGTGGATTGAGCACCAGCCTGTGAACCAAAGGGTTGCTGGTTCAATTCCCAGTCAGGGCACATGCTGGGGCTACAGGCCAGGTCCCCAGTAGGGGACACTGGAGAGTCAACCACACATTGACGTTTCTCTCCCTCTCTTTCTCCCTCCCTTCCCCTCTCTCTAAAAATAAATAAAATATATATAAAAAATTTTTAAAACAATTTTGTTAAATTGTCTTATGACAGCTTAAAAACTTCAGTACGTTAAAAAAACCTACCAAATTGGTGAATTTTTGTGTATCCATTTTAATATTGAAGATGGAAGAATATAAGCAACACTTTCAGAATATTATGCTTTATTATTTCAAGAAAGATAAAAATGCAATGCAAAAAATGATTTGTGCAGTGTATGGAGCAGATGCTATGACTGATTGAATGCGTCAAACGTGGTTTGTGAAGTTTCGTGCTGGAGATTTCTCACTGAACGATGCTCCACAGTTGAATAGACCAGTTGAAGTTGATAGCGTTCAAATGAAGACATTAATTGAGAACAATCAGTGTTATACCACACAGGAGAGAGCTGACATACTCAAAATATCCAAATAAATAAAGTTATGGGTGAAAATGAAAAATATGTCTTTTATTTAAACAGACTTTTTTGGCCAACCCAATACTTAAGAACCATGGAATTGTATATTTTATGTGGTTGAAATTGTATATTGTATGGTATGTGAATTACATCTCCAAAAAGCTTTTAAAAAGACAATGGGGCAAGAAAAAAGTATGTTAGGTTGTAAACAATGTCTGTGGCTTTATCGTTATAACAGCAGGGTAACTATTTACCACAAATATGCTTATATTACGAAATCATAAAATGAGAAGACTACCTGTACTTAGTTTAACAAGTACATGCTTCCAAGAAATAAACGCATACCTTTATGGTCAATATTTGACAAAGGAGGCAAAAACATACAATGAGGCAAAGATAGTCTACTTAATAAGACTTTTGGGAAAATTGGGTAGATGCATGAAAAAAAAACCTAAACCACCTTCTTACGTCATATATAAAAATAAACTCAAAATGGATTAAAGACTTAAATGTTAGACTCACAACTACGGAGGCAATAACTTCTGAAGATGCTGCTCTATGCCCTCCATGTTAGCAGGTCTTTCCGCTCCTTCTTGCTGGAACACAAATTATTCCTGACCCTGTGTGACTCCCAAGTTTTGTTCTGCTATTCCTTCTCCAGTATCGGTAGTTTTCTCACATGCATATACTGATCAGAAGGCAGCTGAAGACTCAACAGGAACCCTCCAAGCCCTATTTTTGTACAGCTCTCTCCTCTGGTTTTCACCATCAAATTCTCTTGCCTATGTCTCCTCTACTCAGAGGAGTGGTTGAGGTCTGTGGGTCTCCCCTCCCTATGCTGCAGCATGGACAACTTCCTGCAGTCAGGGGCCATTATAAAACTAACCGTATTTGTTTCCTTCTTGAGAAATCACTATCCTGAACTACCTGCTATCTGATATCTGAAAACAAGTACTTCATACATTTTGCCCAGTTTTTAAATTTCTTCGAGTGAGAGACTAAGTCTGGTCCTTTTTAAACCATTCTTGCTGGTAGCAGAAGTCACACGATAACTTTTTTTATTTCCTAACATTTTCTTAGTCAAATAAATAATCAAAATTTAAATTTTGTAAATCATTTCACAAGATAGAGGAAACTAAAAAAGGGGGAAATGGAGGGAAAAGCCTAAAATGAACAGCTGAGAAATGAGAAAAATAATCATGCTACTTTGCCATAATGTAGTACTAGCTAATAATTAAGCAACTTAAGTAATGCCTCAAAGATTTTTGGAACACAGGTCAAAATTATTTTAATCAGCCCTGGCTGGTGTGGCTCAACTGACTGAGCACTGCCCTTCAAACCAAATGGTCACCGGTTCAATGCCCAGTCAGGGCACGTGCCTGGCTTGTGAGCCAGGTGCCTGGTGCGGGGCATGTGAGAGGCAACCACACATTGATGTTTCTCTCCCTCTCTTTTTCCCTTCCCCTCGCACTAAAAAGAAGTAAATAAAGTATTTTACAAAATTATTTTAATCATGTATATATCTTGATTTTACAACTTTAAGTATTAAACAGATTCTAGGACTAGCAGCCTTTTTAAAACCTACCTTTCCACTGCAATTTTGTTCATAAATAAAATTTGAGAAATGTACTTAACATAATGGAAGACATTAGCATAAACTTAATTTTCAAGTAGCTAGTTATTACTCTTACAAAGCCAATAACAAGTAGGATAATTATTTGCATTAAGTTACAGAATAATAGTCAGAGAAAGCAACTCAGAAGAAATTATATTTAAAAGAAAACTTTCAAAGTGAATAATAAATATTTTCACCCAGGAGTATTTTTTAAAATCACCTTAGATGAGTTATCTCACATTTTTCAATGAGAAAAGGAATCATCTTTGGAGTGGAAAGTTTCAAACACAGTTTTCATAAAGGACAGTGCAACTAAAAAGGGGTTATAAGGCAGCGAGCTCTCCAGAAGGCTTCTTGGACCCTGATCACCTAAAAGCTGTATTGTCAGCTTTCCTGTCAAATGGATGAAATGGGCCCAGAAGGGTGCCTCTAGCAGGCACAGTAGAAATGTCACTATGTAAGGGTGCCAATGGGCTGGGGATGTGGTTATTATTCTCCACTAATTGCCCAACAACAAAGCATCAACTCCTCCTTTCTGAGGCTCCCAATGACCCCCACCTCTTGGTGTAATTTTTTCCTGTTGGAAATTACAGCTGGATCTAGTAACTTATTTCTAATGAATAGAATATGACAAAGTGATGGAATATTGTATCTGAGATTAGATTACAAAAGACTATGACTTCCTCCTTTCTCTCTCTTTCTCTCACTCATTCTGAACTACCCAACGGATAGATCTAGGGAAGCCTCCAGACAACAGCTAGTGAGGAACTAGGGCCCTCAGTGCAACACCCTGAGAGGAACTAAATCTTACTAACATCCTCCTGAGTAAGGTAGAAATGGATCCGCCCCCTGTCAAGCATTAAGAAAACTGTAACCACAGCCAGCACTTGATTGCAGCCTTGGGAGAGACCCAGAGTCAGACGACCCAACTAAGCCGTGCCCAAGCTTCCTCTGTGAGATAACTGCTTACTGCTCTAAGCCACTAAGAGGTAGTTAGTTATACAGCAATAGATATCTAATACATATTCTGTTTGATAAATATTAACTTACCCCAACTCACATTTCATTCACTTAAAGAAGAAGTTAGCGTGTATCTGAGAACATTTCTCCTTTACCCAGTCAAGATAGTTATTGCCCAGGAAGAAACTTATGTACTTGCCAAATGATTGTGTCATGATCTCACTTTTGAGTTTAGAAATTAATCTTAAAGAATTATAGTTTTCAATCACATTTTTCCATTAAAAAACCTTAAGATTCTATTTTTACAATCCATAGCTACCTAATTAGTTTCTATTGTTCTGACAAATAATATACTGCTAGCTCTGTAGGAACTATGCTCAATTCTGGAAATAAGTATTCTGTGGTAGAAAGTATCACAGCTGTGGACCTGAATGGACATGTACCTATTTACTGAATCACTTAGTCTGGTCCTTTAGGTTTAATTAATCCTTTAGTTTTAGATGATAAAAACTAAGAAAACGAAAGTTGAAGAGAAGCCCACAAAGTCAGAAAAAGAGAAATCGCTCTTGCAATTATCTTTTTTTTTCATCTTCTGTAGGTTTAAACATCTGCCCACCTAGACTGATGATCTGACCTTCCTCAAATGTTCAGTCAGAACCGCAAGTGCTACCTTTGACAGTGGTATTATGAAGCCCACTATGCCTTTATTGCTCATTCAGAGTTTTAACTATTACTACTACTAATCTCTAATTACATCATTAATTGGACCAGGAATGGATGCTACCGCTTTAAAGTTTGAACTTAGATTAAACTTGCAAGTCTGTTCACAAATCTGGTCTGTTTTAGAACTGGATGTCTTTAGAACTTTTGTTTATAGTGTGTTTTTAAAAATAAAAAAAATTGTATTAGAAGCATTCAGAATGTCAACAAAACAGCTGCAACTTTCTTTTGCAATTACAGAGTGTTATTCAGTCAACAGGACAATTATTTCATATAAACTGCATCAGAGACAACTGATGATGAAAAAACTACCATCCCCATATGTAACTAATTTGTGCTGTGCACCAGCAAGACCCTCCTTGAGATTTCCATGCCGATTTTGAACCCCCACACTGTACCAGGCAAGGTTAGCGGCTATGGAAAACACCACCAGGAAAGAACTGTCGAAAGACACATTCGGTAGTGTATCAACTATACAAAAAAAAAGACACTGTACAGTCCAAAAACAAATCTTACACAGCCTTACATTTCAATTTTCTTTAAAAGCATGAGTTGTGTACCAGGAGGCTAAATGCTTTATAGACAAGAAAAAAAACTGCACTAGAACCAACATATTCATCATCATCGTCGCCTTCATCTTCCTCGCCTTCCTCTTCTTTTTCTTGCTTTTTCCAGCCTTGACGACTCCCTCTATAGTGTTTTTTATAAATTCACTGCTTTTTTTTTTACTCCTTTAAAAATAATGTCTCTATTTTTCATTTCTTCAGCAAATATTTTTAGACCTTTTGCTACATATCTGGAACGGTACAGGATAGGAGTGCCGCAGTGAAAAAGACGGTCAAGCTCACAGTCTTAATGGAGCATAGATCCTGCCTGGAGGAGGGGCAAGGATGAGGAGTGCCAGACAAGTCAAAGAAATTACCAACCAAAATTTTGCTTGATACTATCTACTTAATAACATATGACCTATTGATATTCAAGGATTATTATATATATTTTATGTATTTCTATATGTTGGTGTATATCTAACACAGGTTTATAATAAAGTGACAATATACTCATGATCCCTTTTCTAAGTTTGTCTTAACAGATTAAACACACACACACCTATGACATCTATACATTATATAATCAACATCTTAAATAACAGCTTGGAAATTTCTCAATGAGTGGTTACACCACAGTAAAAATCATGAGATATATATACACTTACTGACATACTCATTGAAATGGGATGGAATTAACCCTCATCATACATATACTCAAAAAAACTTTCTTTAAGTAGATCTGATCTTTCAGTCTCTTCATATTTAATGAAAATGATGAAATCTGTTATCGCCTCTGAAGGGGAGAAGATTCAGGTGAGAAAGTCCTATGAAGTCCACCCGGAGCAGACTGCTCAGTGCTGTGTGGGAGGCACTTAACAGAAGCACGCCGGAGATGAAAAGAGCTGCCCAGAGCTTTCATCCCCTTTGATCTACGTACGCGTCTCACATGACAAGGTATGACACCATCTTAAACACAAACGTACCCTCTCCCGTCCAAACACCACAGTGGCAGGATGCAATGGATGAGAGCACCACCTCACTTTATTGGGATGGCGTGCCAGGGAGAAGAACCTCTGTTCTATAACTTTCCACATCTTCAGAACAAATCAAGCTCTCAAATAAGAGATCTTGTCACCCCTAGAAAAGTACTACCTGTCAGAGAAGGAGATCCTCATGTGCGGCTGATAGGAGTGTCATTAAGCCTTAAAGTGTTTAAATACCTTGACTAAGCAGTTTAATTGCTAGGAATTTAAGAAAATCATTTGACATTTATAAAAATGGCTTGTGTATGATACTTCACTACAGTGTTGTTTATAATGATTAAACATTGAAATCAAACTAAACGTCCAATGGCAGGAATTAAGTACAGAGCATCCATATTCTGGAACTGACAGTCAGGTACAGGAGAATATTTCAGGATGTGAAAATATTCACCATATACTGTTAGATTCAAAATGATGTTAAACAAACAAACAAACAAACTCATAGACACAGACAACAGTATGTCAGTTATCTGAGGGACAAGGACTGGGGGAAGGATGACGAGGGTACAGGGGTCAAATATGCATGTGTGGCAATGGGAGGAAACGGAACGTTGGGTGGTAAGCACACAATGCATAATACAGATGATGTATCACACAATCCTCCCCCTTTTCCCCTTCTGGCTTGCATCCCTCTCTCCCTCCAGCATTCCCCACCCCCAGCCCCCCACTTAGTTCATGTCCATGGGTTGCACGTATAAGTTCTTAGGCTTCTCCATTTCCCACCCTATTCTTACCCTCCCCCTGTCTATTTTGTACCTGCCATCTGTGCTTCTTATCCCCTGTATCTTTTCCCCTATTCTCTCCCTTGCCCTGCCCTGCCGACAACCCTCCATGAGATCTCCATTTCAGTGATTCTGGTCCTCTTCTAGTTAGCTTAGTTTGTTTTTGTTGTCTCTTTTTTTAAGTTCAGCTGTTTGTGAGTTTGTCATCATTTTACTGTTCATATGTTAATCTTCTTTTTCTTAGATAAATCCCTTTAACATTTCATATAATAAAGGCTTGGTGATGATGAACTCTTTTAACTTTACCTTATCTGGGAAGCACTTTATCCACCCTTCCATTCTAAATGATAGCTTTGCTGGACACAATAATTTAGGTTGTAAGTCCTTGCCTTTCATGATTTGGAATACTTCTTTCCAGCCCCTTCTTGCCTACAAGGTTTCCTTTGATAAATCAGCTGATAGTTTTATGGGAACTCCTTTGTAGGTAACTGTCTCCTTTTCTCTTGCTGCTTTTAATATTCTCTCCTTCTCTTTAATCTTGGGTAATGTAATTATGATGTGCCTTGGTGTGTTCCTCCTTGGATCTAAGTTCTTTGGGACTCTCTGAGCTTCCTGGACTTCCTGGAAGTCTTTTGCCTTTGCCAGATTGGGGAAGTTCTCCTTCATTCTGTTTTCAAATAAGTTTTCAATGTCTTGCTCTTCCTCTTCTCCTTCAGGTACCCCTAGGATTCGGATGTTGGAAGATTCGAAGTTGTCCCAGAGGTTCCTCAGCCTCACCTTATTTTTTTGAATTCTTGTTTCTTCATTCTGTTCTGGTTGAATGTTTATTTCTTCCTTCTGTTCCATATCATTGATTTGAGTCCCAGTTTCTTTCCCTTCACTGTTGGTTCCCTGTATATTATATTTTTTTTATTTCACTTTGTGTAGCCTTCACTTCTTCCTTTACTTTGTGGCCGTACTCAACCATTTCTGTGAGCATCCTGATTACCAGTGTTTTGAACTATGCATCTGATAGGTTGACTATCTCTGAGTCACTTAGTTCTTTTTCTGAAGTTTTGATCTGTTCTTTCACTTGGGCCATATTTCTTTGTCTTGGAACACCTGTTATGGTGTAAAGGGCAGAGCCGTAGTTATTCACCAGTGTGGGACAACCCACTTCACTGCTTTGGGGCTCTGTGTGGGAGGGGTCTGAGAGGGAAAATGCCACTTTTCTGCTCTTGCCCCACTTTAAGTCACTTCCCTTGCTACCCACAAATGAAGCAAATGCTCCCATCTGGTGCTGATTCCCAGGTGGGTGGTTTTGTGTACATTCTAGGAACCTGTGAGTGTCTCTAACAAACTCTTCTGTGAGGCTGGGAGTTTCTCCCATTGCTGCAACTCCCATAGGTTTTTTCAGTCAGAGGTTTTGAGGCTTTAGTTTCCTCGTGCTGGAATCCTGGGTTGCGCAGTCTGCCCCACTCCTCAGTTGTTCTTCCAGGTTTATCCGCAAATGAATGTGGGACTGCCCGGTCTACCAGCCACCACCTTGCTGTGTGTCCTCTCCACCTTGGCAGCCTGTCTCTGCCCCTCCTACCAGTCTGGATGAATGGTTCCTCTTTAACTCCTTTATTGTTGAACTTCCATACAGTTGATTTTCTGGCAGTTTTTGTTGTTTTTGTTTTTAAATTGGTTGTTGTCCTTCTTTTGGTTGTGTGAAGAAGCAAAACATATCTACCTATGCCTCCATCTTGACCAGAAGTCACTTGAAACTTATCTAATGTTATTAACCAATCTTACCATCAATAAATTTAACTAAATTAAAAATTATGTTACAGAATGTTACATAGAATAAGATTCAATCATGTGTGTGTGTTTGAGTGTGAATGTGTCTCTGTATGTATATATAAATGGAAATGTTAAAAGGAATATGCCAAATGTTTAAAATTATTATCTTGGGGTGGATTTTTTTTTTCTATTCTGTTTTTCTATGTTTTTCAAACATAAAGCTAGTATTCTTTTTAGCATGAAAGAAAGAAAAGTAATTTTTTAAAAAATTACTACCTTGCTAAGGATCCCATTGTTCTCATGTCGAATAGTCTCCCCTGCCATTACTTTCCGAGTGTTCACTTATTGTCTGTACCTCTGTAATATCAACTGTCAGTGTCTTATGTATATCACAGTTTCACAGCTGCAGGGTTATGAGCTTCCCATTTATCTCAGGGTAGCTCTACTCAACAGGTGCTTGCTACTAAATTAAATTGAATGCATTTATCCTTCTGTTAGCCTCCGTGACAGAGTTGCAAGGAGAAACTGTGAGTAATGGGGACTTAGGGTGGGTTATAAATTAATACTATGGTAAATATTAATACCAGAGCCACAGTCTTGATACATTTCTTTACAAAACGATATTATGAAGATGCAATGCTGTAGGCCAGGAAGAAATAGAAAATGTTCCCAGAAAGAGGTAGAGACATCGGGAAGCCAGCTTAACATGGAAGTGTGGGGGCCATACTCTAGAAGAAATATACCTGACATGAAAGCCAAAAAAAAAAAAACCCCAAGCCTTTCTTGCCCTGGCCAGGTGGCTCAGCTGATTGGAGCATTGTCCTGTGTACCAAAAGGTTGCAGGTTCAATTCCCAGCCAGGGCACATACCTAGTTTGCATGTTTGATCCCCAGGCTGGGTGCATATGGGAGGCAACCGATCGGTCTCTCTCACTCTCTCTTCCTCTCTCTAAAGCCAATAAACATATCCTAAGGTGAAGATTTTTTTTGAAAGTCTTTCCTGTCCAGCACAAAGAAAATCTTAAGGGGCTCAGAAGTCTTTATTTCTTTTTTGCTCCTCCATTCCTTTTGTAGCTTTCTTTTAGTTCTATGTTGACAACTATATAGTGAGAAAAGTTTTTTCTTTCCCCCTAGCTCAAAGGCCTGAGGTCTCACGCATGAGCGTGCCTGCTCTCCGAGAGGGTGCAGCTCCAGGCAATCGAGACTCAGGACAGTGGCAGATGCACCTGAGGTGGTGATAGA